>CAIGRL010258089.1:0-11539 GCA_903798325.1 Fraxinus xanthoxyloides | reverse complement strand
ATTGCAAAAAAAGTGGAACAAAAACGTAAAAAAAAAAAAGTTAAAATTTAATGGCTGTTTGCATTGACAGCCCTTAAAGAAAAAAAATAATAATTTGGCTTTGTGTGTCAGCGAAAGGTTGACCCACAAAGAAAATTTTTGCTTTTTGGTATCATGTGTGCAGCGCGCAGGAGACCAAAACTGATATTTTTAATTGCTCACAATACTTTAAGACAGTCAAATTTTAGCAACAATTGACATCGGCCTATCTTGAAAATTTAGGAATGTTTTTAAAGTATCATTTTCATATAACAAAATAATTTTACAACATGCTAGAAGGGAATATTTCAAGATATCTTGCAATGTAGTTGAGTTTTTATTGCAACTCTTTCAGTATTTAATCCATAATCTACTATATTTTCATAATAGGTCCATGTCAAGTTATAAGTTTAGTTGTCAAAATTCGACCTCCTTAAAGTACAGTGAATAATCAAAGACATTTTTAAAAGTATAATGTGCAATCAAAGACGTCTTTAAAAGTATAGTGAGCAATCAAAAACGCACTTTCTTACGTGTCAATTTGATGTACTGTGAATTATGCCATCAATGCATTTCGTCTACCATGTCACCAATTCCCTTAGAGTTAACTAACGTATATCATGTCAGTGAGTAACGTTGAACATTTTTATAAGTATAATGATCAAAACTTAACATCTGAAATCTCGATGAACAGTAAAAAACATAAACATAAGTTTAATGATTATTGGGACAATTAACTCCTTAAAACCTATTCTTCTCTAAAATTTTATTTTATTATGCAATTGGAGTATCGGCACCTATAGGTGTAGAATATTTATTTTATTTTATCGAAAATTTTATGCATGTTTTGAGGTATTCAACAAGCTCATCATTGAGTTCAAAATTGTAGTTCACGGGTGATTATACAGAGTTATTATTCCAACCCTCTTAATTCCTATATTATTGAGGGGCATTCCTTGGAAGAAGCGGTTTGTTATTGTGACGTCTTATTAGGAATAACAAGAGCATTTCTCAATACTCAAAAGTTTATATCTAAAGCAAGTTTTAAAAAAAAATTGCTCATGTTTTAGCAAAAGTAGCTCTTCAAGGTTGAATTGCAAATTTTGTTCCTCTCTTTCCTGTTGGCATGGGACCGATTAGATCGACTCCCCATTTCAAGAAGGGCAATGGGGCCATTAAGCTATTTAGCTTATTTGGTGGGAGGTTGATTTTGGGAGCAAACTTTTGACATTTATCACATTTTCTGGAAAATTCCAAGGCATTCTTTTTCATAGAAGGCCAAAAATATCCTTGGCGCACGATTTTGTGAGCTAGTGACTGTCATCCAGAATGGCTTCCACGTATTCATTCGTACACTTCTCCCAGGGCACGTAATGCCTCTTCCTCATTCAAGCATCTAAGCAAAGGTGCAGAATTCCCCCGTTTATATAAGATGTCATCGACTAATGTGTATATGGCTGCTTTCGTGCGAAGTTGCCTTCCTATGATTGGATCTTCTGGACATGACCCTATTTTCAGGTACGTAGTAATTTCATCCATCCATGTCTGTTTTAGGTCGGTTGCCATGTGGATCACCTCAAACTCTTCAATTGCGGGATGCCAGATTCTTCCTACTGGGACACTATCAAATTTCTCAATCCCTTCACTTGTTGCTAACCGAGCTGAGGCATCGGTGTGACAATTTTGAGTTCGAGGGATTCGTTTTGATCTATACATCCTGGAAATTTTTCAGCTATCGTTTAACGATTTGAAGATTACTGTTCATCCTTTTTTTATTTGCTTGATAGGTTTCACTGACCTGGTTTACTACTAGCTGGGAATCGCTATGTACGACCAGGTGATCGATCTTCATTTCTTTTGCCATTCAGAGGCCGTCTATGAGGTCCTCATACTTAACTACGTTATTTGAGGTGCTGAAGTCAAATGACAATGCTTCGTAGAACAATTGATGACTGGACTGATTAAAACGATCTCAACTCCTGCTCGTGTTTTTGTGGATGACCCATCAACGAAAAGTTCTCATGGTTGATTATGACAAGATTTCTCTACCAGATCCGAACTGAACTCCGCAATGAAGTCTGTCAAACTGATCGAGCTCAACTGCCCATTTAACTAACCTCCCTGATTTTTACAAGACTTGTCTCAATGGGTAGTTAGTTAAGATCTCAATTGGATGCTCCAAAAAGTAAGGTCTTAACTTTCGGGCTGCGATGACAATCGCATAAGCTAGCTTCTCCAATGGAGAATAGCGGAGTTCAGCTTCGTGCAGAGCTTTGCTGATGTAATAGATGGGGTGATGTATTCTTTCCTCTTCCCTGGCTAGTACGGCACCGATGACATGTTCTGATACTGCTAAATACAATACTAACGTCTCCCCTGTTTTTGGTTTTGACAACACATGGGGACTACTAGATGTAGCTTTAGTTGGTCGAATGCAAGTTGACATTCATATGTCCATTCAAATTTCTTCCCTCATTTCAATACGTCAAAGAAAGGTTTGCATTTGTTTGTTGATCTTGACATAAAACGGCTAAGGGCTACAATTCATCCAGTTAAGTTTTGAATCTCTTTAGGTCTGGTACGAGAGCGCATTTCATATGGCCCTGATTTTCTTCGGATTAGCTTCGATTCCCCTACGGTTCACCAAATATTCCAAGAATTTTCCCAGAGCTGACACCGAAGGCACATTTGTGTGGATTCAACTCCATTCCATAAGTTCTTAGGATTTCGAACATCTCGGCAAGGTGGTGTGATGATCTTGAGCATTTATATTTTTTACTAGCATGTCATCGACATACACATCCATGGTCTTATCGATCTGTTTGGCAAATATAGAGTTTACCAAGTGTTGGTAAGTTGCTCCAGCATTTTTGATGCCGAAAGGCATGACTTTATTGCATTAAAGACCTTGGTTGGTAATGAAAGCTGTGTGATCCTGGTCTGGTTCGTGCATGGGAATTTGATTGTATTCTGAATAAGCATCCATGATACTGAGCAATTTGTGCCCAGCGATAGCGTCCACCATTTGATCTATTCTTGGCAGCGGGAAGCTGTCTTTCGGACATGCTTTGTTTAGATCAGTAAAATAGATGCGCGTCCTCCAGTCTCCATTACTCTTCTTAACTAACACGAGGTTGGTGACCTACTTCGGATATTTGGCTTCCTGAATAAATCCATTACGTAGCAACTTCTATACTTCTTTATTCAAGGCTTTATACCACTCTAGGTTTAAAGGTCAGCGTTGCTGCTGTTTTGGACATATCGTAGGATCAATCTCCAACCTATGGCACATAATCTTTGGGTCAATTCCCTTCACATCCGAATGTTCCCAAGCAAAAACATCAAGGTTTTTTTGAAGGAAATCAATGATCTGATCTTTGAGTGGCGACCATAGTTCATAACCTATCTTGATCTCCCTTTGTTGTTCCTTGATTTCGACCTTAATAGCGTCCAGCTCTTCCACTGGTTTTCCTCCTCTTATTTTCAAACGTGGGTCCAGTGAATTTAGTGTGGGTTATACCGTCCATACCATATGGACCTCAGAAGGGAGATGAATCTTTTTATCTCTCGGATCAAACATTACTTGACATCTTTCGGCGACCTCCTTATTTCCCTTGACACACCCTAGGCCATGAGGCGTGGGAAACTTGATGGAATAATGGTACATGGACACAATTGCTTTAAGGTTGAATAACATAGGTTGTCCCACGATAGCATTATATGGGGGTTCTAAGTCCAGGACCACAAATTCCGCGCTCGACTTGACTTGATGAGGAGATTCTCTGAGTTCCACTGGGAGCTTGATCACCAGAGAGAGAACTGTTAAGTCCCAGAATCATGTTTGGATCTTAGGAATCCCAACAAGGTCGCAAAAAGCTCATGGGAATCCCAATTCGTTCCAAGGTACTGGCGTAAAATATGTTGAGAGAGCTTCCTGTATCAACTAGGATCTTAGGAATGTCTATTCCCGATATAGGAATAGAGATTACCAAGATTCTCGAATATGGATTTGGGTCCGCTTCCCTTTCTTTAAATAAGAGTTGGTCATCAGTTACCTTTTTGCAATGTTTCTCAGTTATGTCGATCTCAGACAAGTCGGCCACAATAGGTCGTTTAGATCTGAATTCTCCCTTACGTTTGTGTTGTTGATGCTTTATCATTCGGATCTGGGGGGCAGGCAGATCTATGTTGCAAGCTCCATAGGGAGTTGAAAACTTAATTCAATAATGATATATTGAAGTGGCCGCCTGTAGCTCGTGCAGTATAGGCCTCCCTAATATAGCATTATAGTTGGAGGGGAGATCAACAATAACAAAATCTGCTAGAATCCTCCTCTAGCAAGGGGGCTCTCCTAGTTCCACCATTAGGACAATTTGCCCTTTAGCTTCTATACGATCCCTAGAGAATCCTTGCAGCCTTTTGGGGTATGGCTGTAGTTACTGTTCATATATTTTCATTTGCTCTAGAGTTCGAAAATATATCACGTTGATTGAACTTGTATTATACACCAGAGTTCGATGTATTAGGACCCCATTGACTATCATGGCTATGACCAACGCGTCACTTTGATCTTGCAACACTCCATGTGCATATTTTTCTGTAAATTCGAACCATTCTGAGTATGGAGTTTCACGGGTTTCAGTATGTAGATACACCGGATTGTGGTTCTTCCAGGTGCAAGCGGCACGTACCATTCTTCGCTTGGCTATCAATGTTCGGATCTCGACCCGGTGTTGCGACTCTCGAGTTTGGGGTCCAGGTTGGACTTGTTGGGTAACTCCTTGCTGGTTAGGTGGTTGAACTCCAACCGGATTTGCCTCCTTATGTTTGGCCACAAATTCTTGCAGGTGACCTCGCCTGATAAGTGATTCTACTTCTTCTTTCAAATTCCTATAGTCATCAGTGTTGTGTCCTGCCATCCAGTGAAAACGGCAGTACTTCGCTTGTCCTTTCCCACTGAATTCCTTCTTTTGTGGTTGAGGTCGGCGGAAGGTTTCCTTCTCCCCAGCTTGTAGGAAGACTTCCACCAAAGTTGCATTCAATGAGTGGTATTCATGAAATTTGTCAGGATATAGCCCTGAACAATTTTGATCTCTCCTATCTTTTCTTCTTTCTCACATAACATCTTTATCCACTTGTTTCCCCTTTAACTCGATGCGGGGACTGTGAGTTAGGTTTGAGACCTTCCTGATCTGAGGTGGCCTCTTCTGCACTGATGTATTTCTCAGCTCGACTTAGGAATTCGTGGTACGTATGAGGCCCGTCCTCATGTACTGACCACCAAAATCTTGTTTTTGATCTCAATCCCGAGAGGACTGCCATGAGTGCAACATCGCTAGAAACTTTTTCGACCTCCATAGATTGTTTGTTGAATCTATTCAAAAAGCTCTTGAGCGACTCGATTTTCCCTTGCTTTATGCTTACAAGTCGATCCTTTGGTGTAGTTCTTTCTTTTAAGCCCATGAATTGAGCAAGGAACGCCGTGGAGAGGTCTTTCCAATTTCTTATTGACCTTTGGTGCAGCCTTCTAAATTATCTTTGAGCTTTGTCTCCCAACGTTCGGGGGAAGGCGCGGCACATTATGGCATCTCCCGCTCCTTGCAATTCCATCCAAGATATATATTTGTCCAGGTGACTCAAAGGATCTCATTCTCCTTCATACCCTGTAAGCTGTGGCATTTTCAGCTTTTCAAGTAAGGGTTCAGCTAGGATATCTTCAGTGAAAGGGGAATGACATTTCGTTAGATACTCTTCCAGGCTCCCTCCATTTCTAGCTTCCAAATCAGCTATGCGCTTTTTTAAGGCAATCATTTCGGGCTCAGTTCGTTCCGTGAGATGAGTCTGCGAGGCTCATCGTGTTTACTTGTGGGCGTCAAAGAGTGTTGGGGACCAAGCCGATCAAATACACTGTTTGTTCTTCTAGCCATTGGTTTCTCCGTTATGGGAGAATTCCTGACTTCCTCAGTTTTGTTCTTTGAGGATTCTTCATTTGAAAATTGAAGAGTTCTCATGGTGGAAAGTCGCCTGATTCTTTCTCTGCGGGGGGATTCCACCTCGGTTTCTTGTGGTAGATTGCGAGCTTGATTTTGCTCTAATCTGCCAACAACATTAGTTAATTTTTCAATAGCCTCCTTCATCGTCATTGTTTGGGGGTCAATGGTGTCATTTTGACTCGTCTTTTACCTATAGTTAGTGAGTTACAGTCTCGTTCAGGGCGTGTGTGGGATTGGTTTTTTGAAGTTGAAAGTTCATCCATGTTTTTGGTTGATTTCAGAATAGATGTGGATGTCTTTTTCAAGTTTTGAGGGCCCTTCCTCTAGTGCCTATCTGTTGACGTTAAAAATTAAATGAATAAGATTCAAACCAACTTCAAAGAATGATATAACTTTGATTCATTGATAATACCAAATTACAAGTAATTGGGCCACTCCTTTCTATATTTCTATGAGATATTTGAAATATGGGTATTCCCAGAAGATATATCCTCTTCCTTCTTTTTCTCACGATTTCCTCTTTTATAGGAGAGGATTTACGTTCTTCATTAATTTCTTGGCTTGTCACCTGCAATGTCGAGCTGAGGAAGTACACATGTTGGAATGATTTAATTGACCACTGAGCTCGGTCTGGCAATTCTCATGATGAGAAAATCTTGCAGGTGGACCTCAGTAATTAATGAGTGTGCCTTGAAAAAAGGATCTAATCATTTTGATTAGAAGCTGATGTGTATGTTGATATAAGATTATTCCTTGTGGTCTGAATTGTTGGACTACTGATTTTGTCAGTGATCATTTAATCATTAAGATTCTCTTACCATTGAAAGACTACACAAGCTTCTTAGATACATTATCTATCCGAACCGACCTCATACCACCGAACTCCCATTATCATGCACTTGTCAAGTGCAATAGTCCGACTTGAGCTCAACTAATATTGGATAACCAAGCTCATCCTTTCTCACGTGTATTTAATTCGATCTTAATGACCTCCGAGTTCAGCTCGTCAACACAATATAAAAAACTTCCTCACTTTTTTGGACTTAAATACAAGTTTGAGCTGCTCATGAGCCAAGCACTAATGTAACGACTGGCTTGCCAGCTTACAAGCACAACTTCTTGCCATATCTAGTTGCAGAAAATGTCACGAACATAATTGGCCCTTGTTTGGTGGCCTATTTTTATGAAAAAACATTGTTTTAAATAGTTATTTTTGAAGAATGTATGATTTAAAAATAGGAAAAATAATTTAGCTTATGCATGAATGTGCAGCTAAAAATGAGTATGTTGAAAAAAGAATTTTGAGAAAATGAGAACAAATAGGGGCTTGAGCACAAACAGTTGCTTTCAGGTTTATAGAGAAACCACACAAAAGCCCAAATTAATGTCACTTTTTTAACATTGTCATCATTAATAAATGCTTTTTCGCTGTTTTATTTCTTTTTTTCCTAACCAGTTTTATAGAGATCATGTGCAAGGCATGTAACACTTCAATGATATAACAAATAAATAAAAACAGCAACTGTGGCTGAGAATGCACCACAACTGAAAAAGCCCATTAAGTGAAGGGGGAAAAAAAACCTTTGTTCCACTTAAAAACCATAAACTAGAAACTGAAACCTTATCCCTCATATATCTCTTTCCAATCTCACTGGACTAAATCTCCCCACATCAGCACATACAATCCCATAGCCCCATACTTCATCCTCGTCTTTTCTTGCATATGATCTGACCATCTAGCAATCTAATAATACACCACAGTACCACCCTATAACCACCACTGCCACCACCACCTCTGAAATGGCTGCCACCGCTGCTGCGGCAGTAGCCGCCTCGTTCTCGACCTCCATGCAAAGCCTGAAATGCTTAACCTCCTCAAAAAGTTGGCCTTGTGATCATCTTGTAAAATTATCATCCCACAGAATTTTACAACCTGCATCAATAACTCACCCTGTTTGGGTTGAATTGAATCTGATTGGGGCTAAATGTGGCAAGTCGAGAGTGCCTCGATTAACGGCTGCTGTAGCACAAGAAAAGGCTGTCGAGGCGGCTCCGGTGGAGGAGGAGAAGAGTGGATACGAAGAGACAAGTGAAGGACAGGCTGCACAAATTGCTACTGTGAACACTAAGCTCTACTTTGGAAATTTGCCTTATCATTGTGATAGTGCTCAACTTGCTGGAATTATTCAAGAATATGCTAGTCCAGAGCTGGTTGAGGTTAATAAATTTACTTTCTTGTTGCAAAATGACCATATCGATTTCGAATGAATTAAGGACGGAAATAAAAGTACAATTCCATATGATTATGTAATTGGCCTCGGAATTTCAAGATTTGATATCAGTGAAGTAGATACATTCGCATTTGATGTCCTTGATTTAAGTATTGGATTAAGAGAACAAAATGCCACCAAAGTCCAAACTTCCTAGTTTAGTGGTACTATTAGCTTCCATAATTAAGCCATGAGACTAAGTTCAATAAAGTTTCGAGCCTGAATGTGAGGCTCACCTTGAATGAAGTTCAGATAACTTTGCCACAGGCATTCAGTCTATGACAATGTTTTATTTCTTCACAAACTAAGGTAATCTTATTGGTCACTAATACACGCAATTTATTTAGGTTCTATATGATAGGGATACCGGAAAAAGCAGAGGTTTTGCATTTGTGACCATGAGCAGCATTGACGATTGCCATACAGTCATTGAAAATCTAGATGGAAGAGTAAGAATCTATCTCTTCTCTACTCGACAGTTGAAACTCTATCTTTACGGATTTAACTACTAGTGTAACATTTATCCTCACTAGTTCCGATCATGGAATAGATGAAAATGAAATAAAGGTTTTGGAAATGTCCATAAATTGTTCATTATTTGAAATCCTAACACCCCCAGTTATCTCTTCATTACAGGAATATGGCGGTCGAACCTTAAGGGTGAATTTCTCGGACAAGCCTAAACCAAAAGATCCCTTGTATCCAGAAACTGATTATAAACTTTTTGTGGGAAATCTAGCATGGTCAGTCACGTCTGAAATCTTGACAAAAGCATTTCAAGAATATGGAAACGTAGTTGGAGCACGAGTTCTATATGATGGGGAAACCGGAAGGTCTCGTGGCTATGGATTCGTGTGCTATGACACCAAAGCTGAGATGGACACTGCACTCCAAGCTCTCAATGGAGTGGTATAAATACGTCTTAAAACTCATTGTGCGCATATTCATCGCCAAAAGAATTTCATCAATTTGTTATTCTAGTTGTTAAACTATATCTGCATTCCTTGGTTCTTCAGGAATTAGAGGGGCGTGTGATGCGCGTTAGCCTAGCACAAGGGAAGAAACAATAAGATGAAGAGAAGATTTGTGAGCGTCTGTGAAGGCCTAGAATGTGATCGATTAGAAGAAACTGAAAACTATATATATCTGCCTCTGCGGCAAAGGCAACTAGCTGATACAAGAATGCTTTTGATTCCTTGTTTTGCTTATACTCGATTTTTCATTTTACTGCTGAACCACTTTGTATGCAAATCTCAGGTACAAGTATTCCCTTTTTAGAGCCTAGAGGTGATCCCATATCGAGTTGGATGCCACCATAGGTTCATGTCCATAAGACTAACATGATTCGATACAACATGTTAAAAGACAGAGGAGCATACCAAATAAAACCTGTCATATCATAGTTGCAAAGAATCTATTTTGATTTAGATATTCATGTGAGTCTAGCAAGAAACCATATAGAGTAGGAGAAGCGTTATGGCATGTCATAGTTGTTAAGAATATGGTTGCTTTAGATATTTCTATAGATTTAGAAAAGCACTGAACGAAAAAAGGTGAACTTATATTATGTATCTGATCTCAAATTTATTGAGAAAAAACGTAGTTTTTGTTGTATTATAGCATTCTCGTTGTATGGTTCATTCACTTGAGTCTAATGTTGAGTACATTCTTGCCTGAAATTAGGAATGCATAAGTAGAATTAGGAGATAGGAATTGAATTTTGGAATAGGTCCCATTGATATACCTAAAGAATTTGCAGCAAGTGATCTGTCCAAATTCTGATAGAAGAAAATGCCTACTTCAGGATTTTAATATATTATTAAATGTGATTTTACGTTTTTTAATTTTATTTTGAGAAAATAAAAGACATCTACTCAACGATTTTGAACTTGATTGTCTATTCATTAAACAATGAATATGTTAACTTGCATATCAACTAGCAATCAAGAGGATGAATCGAAGTAGCTCTAAATCTTTTTTATCTTTTGGTGGGTTCTTTCCCTAGGATGTAATCAAACTTAAATAAAGGATAAAATGATAAATCTGCAGAAATAATAATGTAGTTGTTGACTTTGACACTCGTTGAGCCACCTTGTTCAACTACGTGAACTAGAATTATGCCAAGAAATTGCAAATAAATAAAACACAAATGATTAAAAAATAAAACTTTTAACTGAGTGTGATGGATTCGACTCTAATGCTTAGAGTTAGGGATGGCAAACTGACCCTTTGGCTTTGGGCTCGATAGACTTGAGCCAAGATTAGGGCCAAGCCAAATTACTAGACTTGGCCCGAGCTTGAGCCGGCCCGTGTGGCTCTCCAAGCCGCTCGGGCTTCATATGCCATTTTTGGCTTGCTTTTTGCATTAATTATGTAATTTGTTGATTGAAGTATGTAATTTTAAAATTCATTTGTTTTAAAAAAGTGTGCACCAAATATTTTATTCGCCTATAATTTTAATTCAACCTAAGTTGATTGTAGCTGGTTCTAAGCCCGTAAAAAGGAAGGAGATTTAACTTTTGTTTAGTCTACACTTAGTATAAATGAATAAAATTATGTTGTTAAAAATAATTTAGAATTTCGTGAATTAAAAAAAAATCGTGATACAACTCGGCTCGTTGAATCCTGAGGCAAGCCTCAAAATTTCGGCCTGGCTTTGATTCGGCTCGGATGTATCTAGGGCTCCTCCCACTACTTGGGAGCATACGATTTCATGTTCTATTTCACTCCTCGATATGGTTCTTTTTACCATTCTCTCACGGTACTACTTTGCTATCGGTCACCTAGGAGTATTTAGCCTTGCAAGATGGTCTTTGCTGATTCACATTGGATTCCACGTGTCCCATGCTAGGTCAGAGTGTAAGCAAGTGATGCTTTTGGCTACTTGACTTTCGCCATTTAGGGTGCAGCAGGCGTAGCAGCACGACGCTTATATTGCTCTCCCACAACCCCATTTTTCACGATTTAGGCATTCCCATTTAGCTCGCCGCTACTACGAAAATCGCTTTTACCTTCTTTTCCTCCGGCTACTAAGATGTTTCAGTTCGCCGGTTGTCTCTTGTCTGCCCATGGATTCACCAGTAGTTCGAAAGGTTGTCATACTTAGGAATCTCCGGATCTATGTTTATTTTTAACTCTTCGAAGCATTTCGTCGATTACTATGCCCTTCCTCGTCTCTGGGTGTCCGCACCGCCCGCACGGGCCTGCCCCGTTTATTTTTATTATTATTTTTTTCAGTTAACTAATTATTTATTTATT
>CAIGRL010258070.1:0-12175 GCA_903798325.1 Fraxinus xanthoxyloides | reverse complement strand
AAACACAATTTCTATTTAAACACACTGTAAATCCTTTTTTGGGAATCGAAATCGCTTTACTTCTGCTGCGCATGCTTAAGTAGGTTCCCAACACTAACATACATTATCGTCATTAATTATCATTGTTCTATGATCATTAGAAATCATCGGTGACTTTATCAACTTTAATTCTCGTACAAGAATATTATTTGTTTTATGCATTGCAAGTTGTCTTTCGGTATATTTGAATTTAGAAGAAAGGGAAACCAAAAAACTTTTCGATTTTCATGAGTATTTAGTGTAGAAATAATATATAATGTAGATGCTGTATAATTGGTTCTCATTTTTCAGATATTACGAATGTAATAGCAGCACCCGTTGACAAAATGTTCTTGTTGCATCAATTTTTTTTTTTAGTGGGTGGGGGGCGCAAAGCAATAGCATTTTCAATATCGAAATTGATGTAATTATATTTTTAAGTCTAGACCATGCAATAAAAAAGTGACAAATTTGTCGACTTGTTCCCTCTTTATGCCCACAAATAGAAATAGCTTATCTCAAACGTTTGATTTGCAATTTTATATCTTATGATTGGATGGTAGACAATGGTGGGATTGAATTTTGATTGAGTAGCATAAAATAAGATAGTAAAAATGAACAAGTTCAAGACATGACGATCTTTTCTTCACCAATCATTGTGTTAATTTTTGTTATTTATGAAAGGACATGACTTCTATCAAGCGATCGTTGTTAAACATTGAGTGTTCTTATTACTCTAGTTAGAAGCATCTAGAAAATTGCATGGATCAGTGTCCAATAGCATTTTGTCAAGCTCGATGTATAAAATTTTTGTACATACTCTTGGAATTGATCAAGTATAAAATCATGGAAAATTGACTTTTATGTCAACTTTGACCAAATATTCATACTTGATTCGATAGTCAAACTATGAAATAAATAGACAAACTTCTTATACTCATCGAGCAGATCGTTGTTGTATATTTGGAATGACAAATCCAATTCCAAATGAATGAGAAATTGTGATCCAAAATTGGAAAGAAATAGAGGAAAATTGGTTGAAAAATTGTCTAACTCCGCCACTCGCCTAGCACTCGAGGGACAATTTAGCAACAAGCGAGTGACAGACACTTTGTTTTTTACTTTCGAACGACGTAAGGGCAACATGCTAGCGACAACAAAAGCTGCGATCCTTGGTAAATGTTGCTGAGTTTTGAGGTGTGACTCTTCGCTCAAATCTCTCATCTTCTATAAATAAGACCCTTGTGACGTCCATTACTTCATTTCAATGATATACAATAATAGCATAACATAAAAGTTCATCTTTTTTTAGTTAAAATTCTGCATAAAACTCTGTTTTCCATTTCATTTCGAAAGGAGTACAAAAAATATATTTTTGCTTGCAAACACAAGAAGATAGTCGTTGTATCTTGGGAGCTGATTGCCATCATCCATAGGCACCATTGCAGAGCAAAATCGACTTAAGGACAAAGAATTCAACTCTTGTCTCGACTTTGCATCCATTTCTATTTGTGTTACTTTATCCTATTCATTAACCTTTTTTTTTTTTTGGTGTTTTATTACTCATTTTCATGTCATTAATTTGTCCAATTTTGGTAAGATTGGTAAGTTCAATGTTGATTTTAAAGTCATCACTAAAAAACAATCTTATGAACACATACAGCACAGTCCTAGATATATTATTTGTCTTTCATTTTTGGACATTGCTACTTGTACTTCCGGTTGATAGAAAGGATGATAGATGAAATTTTCAGGAATATTTCAATCTTTTTTTTCTTAAAATTCCCACAAGATCCACATAAGCAAGTGAAATTTCATCCGTCAACAGGGATGTAAAAGTAGTAAAAAGATCTTCCTGTTTTATTTTCACGAATTCCTATAGTTGGAGTAATATTTTCTGAAGTTGGGCCCCGATTGGGTTAACCCTGTTGATTGGGCTTCATATAATGCCCATTATCTGTAAGATTTTTACAGGCCCAAATTCCATACACAAAATACAGAAAATGTTTGACATCACCACAAATTATCGCTCAACTTGTCACCGCACGACAGTATAAGCCCTCATCAACGACGAGGTACGTAAATTTATATATAAATCCTTATTAATGTGATGACTAAGGTGAATTTTTCTGGGTTCGTGTATTTGGGATTTGTTTAGGGTTTCTAAATTATGGGATTTTTGGTTTTATTGTATGCAATTGGATAAGTGAATCATTCTGGGATTTGGTTTTGTTGTTTTTTAGGGATTTTGGGTGTTTTTGTGACTAAAGGTCTTAGAAATTTGTAGATTTGATTATGTTCAGTAGAATAGGATTTTAAATATTGTTTCAATCTATTTGGATATTGAAATGAATTTGGTTTCGGATTTTCTATTATGTTGTCTTTGAGGGTGTGACATTTGTTTATTTTGAGTTTCTTTGTCCTTTCTGGAACGTGGTTTATGTTGTATTATACAATTTAATGCTCCTATAGAAGCACATTTCCATTTTCTTTATGAAGAAAATGTGTTGAGTTCACTGTTTAAGGAGCAAAAATGTGACAAAGCAATATTCACGATTAATCACGCGGAACACGTTTTTACCTGATTACAAGAAATGATTTGAGTAGGATGTTAAGGTTGGCATTTCTTGGAAATCTGTAGATGGGCTTTGTACGAGCGAATGATTTATTGCATGGGGGGATTGAGTTTGTTACTGTGATTGTTTTCTGAACGTCATAATAAATTTATGTTTTCTTTTCATGGGGTTGTGGACTAGAGAATCTTTAATGTCCAAAATTGTGATGGATATTTAAGGTCTACTAAACTCATTAAATAATTCTACTGCTTGAGACTTGGTGCTAAGAAGTCCATATATTGAGAAACTGTCTGAGCACATCGAGTTTTGCACTAGGCATATGTGTCCTCTATCCTATATAGTTTTTTTGTTTTGTTTTTGATTATTAAAAGCTGCACTTGTTATTGCTGCATAATTTTGGTAAAGGCAAACAATTTTTAGTGCAAAGCCTGCCACTTATTTAAGTTTACACATTTTGATTTGGAGTATCAGACCAAGTGGTACATGAATTTTATGTGCTTCTTGTTTGCCAAATGTGATTTTATCCATTTTCAATTGATTAAGTTGCTGTCGAGATTTGTTCCAAGCCATTGATAATGCCACCTTAGAGAGCAAGGTTATTTGATTGCTGTATGGATGACTTGAATTCTTGGAATAACGTGGAACTTAAGTTAAAACACACTTAACCAGAAGTGGAACATGAATAGTTGCAAAAAATTTACTGTGAAGGATTGACATAGGCAGGGGATGGGGAAAGTTATAGTCGAATAAAGAAATGTTTTGATGGCTCCAGTTGGTAGTTTCAAACAAGAAATGAGTGGTGACTTCTGGAAGACTGGTGGCCTTATGAATAATTTTACAATTGGAAACTTTGAGCAATGTAAGAATAAGGTTTCTAATTTGTAGGATTTGAACGGAGTGCAAAAGGACCAAGTATAAATGTTGAGATACAGAGCCCTTGTTTGGCCTCCATTATGATGAGATTTTTGAAAATAATGTATTTTGGAATAGTAAGTTTTGGGAGAATGTGTGGTTAAAAAAGAAAGACTTTTTTATTATTGTCGTGTAATAATATTTTATTTGAGAATGTGTGGTTGAAAAGAATAGAAAGAAAAATATATTAAAATTTTAATAGGGGCCAAACAAGGCAAAATCTTAGAAAATTATTTTAGACTACCTAGTAATAGTGTTCTTGACATCATAATTAGGATACAAACAAAACCTTGGACTATGGTACATTAAATACTGAAAGATAAAACTACCCTTGAGTCTATAATATAATAAATCCTATGTAAATAAACTCTAAAAGCTTAATATCTCATTGGTAAAAGTGCAAAACTTGATTGGGCCTAGGACGTATTTTTCTCTTATATCTTGATATTGTGGTTGGCTTTGTTCGTCAGAAAAATCTCAAATTATTTGGAAATCTGTAGTTTTGGCAGACTTTTTTTTAGGGGTAGAGAGAATGCTAGAATTTTTGAGGGGGTGGCTACGGACTTTGAGTTTCTGTGGGATAGGATTTTGTGGGGCTTTTGTTTAGATGCCTACTAGTTAAGAGTTTGGGGTTGTCCTATAATTTAGGGAACTGGTGTAATATGGCGTTGTTTTGTGGGCTTGTTAATTATTTCTCGTATTTAATGTTCTGTTGTTTCTTTTGTACTTTTTTATTTCTCAATTAAGTACCCAGTTTCTCATCAAGCTTAATCGCTAAAACTTGTTCCAAGTACACTGATGAAAGAGTCCCAGATTTTCCCTTCTTTTCCTCCATATATTATGCATCAAGAACAGAATAATAATGTCAAAGGTGATATTGGAATTGATCATCGGGATAAGCTTCAAAAATCTTGAATTTATTTTGGATGCAGCTACATACTTTTATTAAGTTACCGATCCTAATTATTTTCACTTCACGGAATTTCTATTCTTGTAAAATTCTATTAAGGATTTATCTTATAAATAGGGAGCCTTGCTTAGGCTTTATTATTATCATAAAAAAGGAGAGAGAGAGAGATTAGAGGAGATAGGTGTGCAATTTTCTCTTGTAAACCTTTTTTTAATCATAGTGAATTATTACTGAGATAGGAGATGACGTAGTCTCACATTGAGGTGAACATCTATAAATCTTGCATGTTCTTGAATGCTTATTTTTCTTTCTTCGAAATGTTTGCTTTTGGTGGAATAGAATTAGAGTTTATAATTCTCAACTTCTTCTAATCTGTTATGGCTTTCTAATCTTATGCACACTCGTGGCAGGCTGACATGATATATAATAAAGTCTAATAACTACATACATATTTGACCATACATTTTTTTTAGTATAACTAGAACTTAGAATAAGGCTAACTTAAGTTGACCCATTAAGACCCAAAGGCTCAAACTATAGGCTATATGCTGAAATATTAAAATTGTTAGAACAACCGTTAACTTTTAGAACATGGGAATTTCTTAACCAAATAACTGCCACTGCCTGCTAAATTGTAATACTAGATGAAAGCTGCTGCAAAACCATTTCTCAATGAAGGTTTGGATTCTCCCTTTCCTTGCTTATGAATTCTATGCAAACTGTATGCTAGAGAAAAGAAACATCATTGATCCTGGATATCATAGTTGCTCTTACATGGGTAATCTGTGGGAATCTCATCATTGTTTTGCACAAGTTTGTTTAGAAGCCCAAAAGACCATCCAATTGGTCGTGCTGGTTAGGATCATTATATGACAGGAAAACAGAACTGACAAAAGGATAGTCTCTCCATATTACTTGCCCTATTATGGTTACTACCGTGTTGGCTTTCAAACTCCCTGCATGAGGATTCTTCACTTTTGTGCTAACTAGAGTTTTTAATCATTTGGACTCCATCAAATTTGTGAATAATTCATGTTGACAACTTCTTCCAATTTAGAACAAATGCCTTAACATAACTACAATTTCCCGTCCACGGTTATGTATAGTATTTCTGATGGTGTCTTGACTATAATCATTTGTAGCCATGAAAGTCCGTTCTTCAGTGAAGAAAATGTGTGAGTTTTGTCGGACAGTCAAACGACGTGGACGAGTTTATGTATTATGCACTGCCAATCCCAAGCATAAGCAGCGTCAGGGCTTGTCAACATTTGCCTATGAAGGTCCATTACCTCCAACGTATGTATTTGAGTTTCTTTCTTCATTTTTGTTTACAAGTACATGCATGCGCACTTCTAAGATTTTCAGAAATGAAAGGTCTGTTCATTACACTATTGTTGATTCAACTGGCTCATTTTTGAACTTCTATATGGAATCATGATCCAGTATTGGAGTATCCTGACATGACTGTTTGAAATACATAAATGCAGCAAAAAATAAGAATTTTCAAACATTTAAACCCACGTATTTATTCATGATTAGCTACCTCAAAACATTTTTATCTTTTATTTGCTTTCCCTCACAAAACAATCCTTGCAGTGAGGGGATTCTAACATTATCTATAAAAGAAGCTATAGGTAGCTGAAAGGTCCTCCAACGAGCTAAGGGAGAAAAGGGAGTACAAATGGGTGGGTGACTCATACCCACTTATTTGGATATGGGGAATAGTGGGTGTAAATTTTATTGTAATACTTTTGCTATCTTTTTGTTTCCTGGGTGTTTTAAATTTTCTGTTATGTCTTAACTATGTGTATGTCATATGAAATGTGTATTTGTGTTAACCGACCAATTTTGCGAAATAAACACATCCAATTTATATCGAGTCCAAATTGATGACTTCTTTACAGTTTACCCAAGGAAACCTCTAAGCCAGTTAAATCCTAATATCTAATTTATATACTTGATGACTACCCAAATGGCGATGAATTACCATTTTTCTGAACCTTTCCACTGTAGGTTACACTATAATTTGACCCTTCCACCATATGATGTTCCAGTTGGATAAGATCATGGCTATTTCTGTCTTAATTATAACCACTGTTATCAAAACCGGACCAGAATGCCCGGTTAGCCTGAATAAGGGGAACCGGACCAGGTTGTACATATAAAACCATTTCATTAAAAACGGTGTCAAAACCGGGTCAACCAGGAATCTCTTGACCCGAACTTGATTTAACCGGTTCAAGAGTTTCGAAACTTCCTCAACTTTTGCAGTTTGATCCTCTTCAAATAAGCAACATATGATTCTGCATGGTCATCCAATATCTACAGATTTATTCTTCAAGTTTCCAACTATGTTCTCAAAGGAAAGGAGTTAATGCAATCCTATGACTCAGCCCATCCTCTTCACCATTTCATATATGTATTTCATAAATGTTATTTGATTCCTAATATCTTAACTCTTGACAAAAAATCCTTCCTGTGGCCGCGAGATTAATGTCTAATTCATTGAATTTTTAGAAAGGATGTCTTAGGGTTATCTCATGTCAATAATATGAAATTTATGATCCATTTAGAGTACATTTTGTGCTAGCTTTACTGGATTATGAGTACCCAGCTGATAATCCAAAAACTAATAAATGTCGAGAATCTAAGGAATACTTGTTTTATATTGTTTAACATTTTTTAAATATGGTTAAGGTACACATACATCTCAAGTCAATTTCCCTGGATTGGCCTTAAGACATGCAAGTGATACAACTTTTATCGTAATCATCACATAACTACTAGATGAATAATGCAAAAAAGATTGTAATGATTTCTTATTCAGTTTTTATTCATGTTCATTCCAAGTTTCTCAATCCCTTCCATGTCTTGTTCCACTCTACCTTCCTGCTATTGTTTGCTGATTTCCCTGTTTAGCATTCACATACAACAATCTAATGAAGCTAAATATAACGTATGAATTTTGACGTGTTGATTCTATGGGCAGCTATGGTGTTCTCCCTATCCTTTGCTTTTGTAATTGGCAACATACCTTATTCTTTATGAATGAAATGCGATACTTTGATTGTGTTTAATGGTATCAATTTCAGTTGCTCGGTGACAAGTGGCAAGGAGGAGACATCACTCGCTCGTAGCTTCACAAATGGATTGCCTGCTCTTATATACAAAAAGGATGAAATGTTGTCAGTAACGCCTTGGTGGAGAATTGGTCTAGTTTCCCGTCTGCTCAATCCAGGCACTGCAAGCAGTAGAAAAAAATGGTAATAGATTGTTGTTTTTTTAAGAAAGCTTCAGAAATTGAACACAAGTTAGCTGTATTAGCTAGACTTATTTTTCGAATATTATAGTTCAGTATTACAAGAACTTTGATAACTTATGCCCGGTTTATTGGATGCCTTTACGACGGTGTTGAACCGAGGAATATGCTTCACAAACTTTGTCCTTTGCTTGCGAGGCATATGTGATATACGAGGGGAACAAAAGCATGAAAGGTTCGCACAAAATATAAGTGAGCCATTTCCCTATCGAGGCTGGCTAAAAATTGTTATCAAGGTGTATGTGGGCAGGTGTTCGAAGCGTAACTTCAAAGATTACAAGATACGTAAGTTAATAAATAAAATGTGATATTATAACATAATTAATTAAAGCTTCTTAGCTTTAATCTGTCAAATTTTCTAAACGATCAAATTGCCCCCAAAGCCTTGAGAGAATTTATGAATACTTTTGCCCGAAAGGTAAATCATGCAAAATTCAAATATGTTCTTCCCATGGAGCCATTTCTCCCTGCTTTGATTTGAGCATCAAAATCGTTGTGTTTAGGAGGCGAAAATTCTGGTTAGGTGAGATGAATTTGTTGATCTGACATTAATAGATGGGTTTTGGCTGGGGCAAAAAATCGACTTTCTTGGAGTGTTTGCTTACACTACAGGGTGTTTTGTATTCTTCGTTATCTTGAATATCCGGGAACGTGAGAAGGCTCGATTTTCTTCAGTACATCACTTCTATTTCGATCAGCGGTTATCTTCATGCTTTTAGAGAGGCAGCTGTTGGAATTTTATTTAAGCTGCAAGAACAATTGACTAAGCCATGTCATAAGGAGTCGTTCTCCAGACGAAATAAATGCAGATAAGACTAGCTCACTCTGTGTTCCATAAAGTGGATGTAAGTTTCACACGGTATTAACTGAACCTGGCTTTGGATTTGGAATACAATTTGAACAATAATGGATTGACCGTTAATTGATGAATATGCTTATAATTGCAATATGCATGGTCCATAGAAACCTGTCATACACTCCCACTTCATTCTCTATTCCATGAGATAACATAAAACTAATTAAAATAATTGAAAAAGAACATCTTATTCTTGCTTTTGATTATCGACATATCTACAATTTCATTATAAATACTCATCACGTAAAGGTTTAAGTGCTACATACTAATTTTTATCGGAAAACGAAGTTCTTTAGCTTGCCTTTTCAAGGAAGCCAAACAAAAACAAGAAAAAATGGTTTTCTTAAAAAATCATTCATTTCACATTGCCTACAGACAGCGATGTAATCTTGAAAAAATATATAGACATGATTAATTACAGATAAGGTGCTGACTCAATAATACAAGTAATTATCATTAAACTTTACACCTATTACTGTCATATCATCAGCCACTTCTACTCAGCCCACCAAGTTTGAGCAATTAATTAACATATAGTTGTTCATCAATAAGGTTTGCCTTTCCTATTCTCACCCTGTTAAACAGTCTACTGCGTGTGATATATATGAACTTAGATATTATAGAATTCTACTGTAAATTGATACATATTTGTTAAAATATTTTCAGGGCAGTGTTTTTAGCTGATTTATGGTGGGTTCTGTGATCTGAGGACAGTTGGAATTTCATTACTCGAGTATATGTTTAGATATATGATGCTGTACACTTCTTTCAGCGCCTGGATCAGTCAGATTCATACTTGCATTGGGTGTGTACTCTGATTTTAATTCGAATTTAATTTATAATTTATTCAATGAATACAGATTGGGCTTATCAAGATTGATTTTTTAATTGATTTGGTATTTTGAAACTATTGTTTCCATCGTATTTTACATCAGTTTAGCTGCATTGTGGGAGTAATAAATCTTCAATGACTTGTCATATTTATTTTTTAGAACTGAAAATTTTAACACATTGTGGGAGTAATAAATCTTCAATGGATAACGTGATATTCTTTTAAATGCTAGGTCATTGCTCTATTTTTATTAAAAAGCCTGTTACGTTTTACTCTATCTTTTCGTAGTTAATCAGTAAGAAATGATGGTAAGCCTGTCAGATGCAGGACCCTTACAAAAACTGTTAATTTTTAAGTTGAATAAGTACAAATGATCAATACAAACGATATCTTTGAGTTGAAATGTATGATGCAAGTGTATAATATGTTTCAGAAAATTCTTGATTTAAGTCCTAGATTTTCGAACGTTGATTGTGTTTGAGTGCATTTTTTAATTTGAAACCCCCTTTTCCTTTGACACGGGCCGGTGAATTTTTCTGATTAAAATTGTATTGGAGGAGTGCACATTCATTTGCAAATTGAAAAAGTAGGACAGCATGGAAAAAAAAAAAAACTCCTTTGTCTGCAAAAGAATGCCTCTCTTGACTAGTTCGTTTTATTTCCTATGTAGTTCATAGGACAGTAAAATGAAATCTAATTATTTTCAATCCATCCTCTTGATTCTTGCGATTTTCATTGTTGTCCAAATAGGTAAAATTTTCAAATTCATGCATTTGCATTCATATCCACTGAATTGTTTCCCAAGGCTTACCTTAAACATAGCTATAAACAACTAGAAATCGACAGTAGCAGTCGTTCATCTAGGGTATAATTTCCAAGAGACTATATTGTTGATTAATAAGAATTTGACGAGGAAGACTGCCTGCTTGATTAGTAATCTAGTGGAATCAAACTGAATTATCTACTTGTCAGGATTTATTGCAAATGTGTATAACCAGGAACTGTAACAGAGCAGAAATTGTTTTGGTTGCTGTACTAAATCCCAATCAATCATTGCGGCGGACGAGCCCTCAAATGGACTAAGAATTCAAGGTCTGGCAGTGAAGAACCCAAACATTTCGGAAGATTTTTGGAGCACCAGCACGTATTATAATGACAATAACACCCTTCTATCCCAGAGAAGCTTGTCATCAATCAGTATATCAAATCAGAAGAGCCAGAACACTGGTATCAGCAGCACAAGTGACCATTCTGAATTCATAAATCATGGCAAGTTCTGTTGACTGTAGTACTCCATAAATAAACTGATTTAGTGCCATTTGATGCATTATTTACACAGGATAATTCAGTCTTTATCAGTAATTTTATCTATGGCTTGTCTTTGGTGCAAAAGTACATTTGTGCATATTCAGTTACATTCGGGCTTCGTGTCATTGAACTTTGCTGCTTTTAAATTTTTCGTAATTTCCTGGATGCAGGTCTTCTGCTTTGGAACCAAACCAGGCTTCAGTGGGTTGGTAATAAAAGGTCTCCAAGCCGAGGAAAAGTTCAGGACCCTGTAAGGTATTTATATTGTGCTATACATGTTTTCCACAAAATATTTAGATTGTGAATCAAAATTATGTCAATTAATGTGTTTGATGCAGATAGAGTCCGATAAATACAGCTATTTGAGTGTAGGCTACTACGAAAGTGTGGCAATTGTACTATGAGATCCCTTGTGCATATCCTCTAGAACCCCTGACACGCTTTTTCATTTTCCCTGTATAGTATTGATGCTTTGAAATGCAATGTTTTTTTAACTGTTATTTGAAACTAACTTATACTGAAATTATAATTGTAACGCAAGTTATGAGAGCCTTCTGGGAACTAGCAAGAAATTCCCTCAGTTGATTCCTCTCTCAGTGAGTCAATATTGCAAATCCTTGGTGCTTTTTTAAATATTTCTTTTACAGTATTTGATGTTAAAAGACTGAACGATCCAATGTGCTCCATCCAACAGGAAATGGTTGGTTTTCTTGGGGATATATGGGAACAAGAAGGGTTGTATGATTGACAAATCCAGTTCTGATGATTACTAGCTCGCTTGATAATGACTTTTCTGTAAGTTCAACCTTTCTGTCTTTCTGAAACATTTGATGTACAGTTTACTAGTAAAGGATTGAAATATTAGAATGTAATATCAAGTGCAGTATTTTATGCTGAATCTTGTTTTGTTTATCGAATTTTAAATGCCACAAGTCCTCCTTTTGCTAGGGATTTTGAATGGATTAACCCATAACTACAGGTCAATTTGCTGAACAAATTTTCTTTTCATGCATTTCTTGCCTTATCTTTCTGATTTAAAGAGGGAAATATGGAGAAAAATCAGGCAGGCACTCGTGTAGTTGATATCTATAGTTGCTTATGCATTCTCCATACATCCATATTGTATAGTTCAAAGGGCATTTATGTTGGTGTTCTTCTTGATCAGGAAAGGAAAATTTGGGAAATAATTAAGACTCTGGACTTTGATGTAGAAAAATGGGTTTTAGTTTTGACCTGTGTTTGGTAGATTATTCTCTGAACTTGAAGTCATTTTAGTAAATTTCTTCATTAAATTCTTTCTTCTACTTTACACATATTTTGCACACAGTGACATAGATGTGATTACAAAGTATACAAATATGACATGGAACGAAGGGTTCTATGAAATATGATTGCAGAGTTGTTTATCTGTATTGGGCACCGGGCACAGCAAGAGGAGGCAGCT
>CAIGRL010258024.1:0-14151 GCA_903798325.1 Fraxinus xanthoxyloides | reverse complement strand
CCCCCCCCCCCCCCCGGACCCCCTTGGGTCCGCCAGTGCGTTCGGATGAACTACTAGATAAAGATCTAAAGCAACTAAATTCTGGTTTGAGAGGTGAAAAATTATGATCTAGCAATTAATAGAATTCACCATTACT
Organism: Fraxinus xanthoxyloides; assembly: GCA_903798325.1. NCBI lineage: Eukaryota > Viridiplantae > Streptophyta > Magnoliopsida > Lamiales > Oleaceae > Fraxinus > Fraxinus xanthoxyloides. The sequence goes on along the minus strand of CAIGRL010258024.1, from coordinate 14,015 downwards.
TCTATAGAACAAATTGTTCAGGGTGTCGAGAAAAATAGAGCGCAAACTTACAGAATATTTAATAAAATTAAAAAGAAAGGGAGAACAAGAAGAATATCAAAACATTATATGAAACAATACATTAAAAGATTCGACCAACCCCTTTTTCCGCTTCCAAGGACCCTTGCACGGGTTAGAATATAACATTGATTGCTGGGAGAGAACCCCAACCACTTTTGAACTTTCAACGCTTCTTCAGGTGCGCAACGCCATCAAAAAGGCCTAGTAACTTGAAGCTTTAATTAAAGGACATGTAAACACAAGAATTGGATCATCGCGTCAAAACATGAGCTAGTTACTGTCAATTGCTCTATAAGAAATAATCAGGAGTTCTCCGAGTTACATCAGGTTCCCCTCTCCTTGGAGCTGGCTCAAACTGCAACAGTCAAATCACAAGCCACTCAGATAATTAACCCACATTGCACCAAAATACAGAGAAAAGATCACACTCAACAACTGATATTTCATTGTGTTACAGATTCTCGAGGATAATTAAATGTCAGAGAAGGGAACCTGGATAAACGTATGCTCTCTGTTATCATCAACTTCCAAAATGGATGCCATATTCCCACAACGATAACAATAATTTGGAGCACTGAAAATTGTGACAACCTTTTGTTCCTGAGATTGAAGTCAAATTTGAACATGACAACCCTCTTCAACTAATAGTGCAAGTGATAAACGAGTTAAGTATTACTACAGGTAAACATTTACATGGGCCCAGTTGTATCCCTCCATAACCAACTGATGAGCTCTAGCAATTAGATTTAAGTTGTTGGCGTGATTGAATTGCTCTGATATGTCCTGTAATAGGTAGACAGTCCATGGAACTGATTAGATTAAAGAAGAAATGGAAACAAAAACCTCCAGTAAATAGATGAAGGTACCTGGCCAAACGTGTATCCCGCACCACGGGGGGAGATACCCCAACCGCATCGATCATCAGGGTCAGACCATAAAAGATCACACATGGGACCTTCATGTGGAACTTCTTGAACACGGTCAAAGTTTCTTACATTATCAAGGGTTTCGATAGAGGGGGACAGCCCACCGTGCAGACAAAATATTTCTGATTCAACCTATTGATCAGAACACTATCAGAATCAACTTGCAAGTAAAATAAACATAAAATGAAACTGAATTTATTCAATTTTATTCCTTCAACTTAAAAAGAAAGCATATTTCTCCATTCTTGTGTCACAATTATCATCATCTGACATTGAAATTAAAATGAGTTTTTATTAAAGGCTAAATAAATTGTAGCTTTTGTCCGAAATCGATACCCTCTTTTGCACTTCTCCCAACCTCTATTACTTCGATATTCTTACCCTCAACCTTTCATCAATTAGCAGCCTCCGTCCCTATTGACAGTTTCCATCCAAAACGGTCGTCGAGTATAGAAAGACAAACATACCCTGAACTTCAAAACAAAATAAAAAGTAGAACGACACTAATAAAATGAAAAAAGAACTGTCTTCTCTGGCGACAATTTCCATCACTAGCAGCACCCTGCCTCCAACCCTACCCCAAGCAGCACCCACCACCACAATTAATGTTTCAAAGACATTCAGAAACCATAATGGATGTTTAAACAAAGCTCAATCTTTGAATAAATTCCCCATAAAAAACGAAGAAGTTTCAGCTCGTGAAAAGAATCCTGACACGATCAAACAAGAAAATGAAATGAAACTGAAAGGAAAAGTAAGAATGCTAATTATTAATTCGCGAACTTCCAAGAATTTAAATGTAAAAAGGCGGGCTGATTTTGATATAGCAAAAAGACAAAAATAGAAGGAACATGAAAAGATGATACATTGACGACAACAAAACGAAATAAATGGCATTAATGGTTAAATTAGGTGCCCGGTGATTGGTTCAATGTTCAACGCAGATCTATGTTTATAAGATTTGTGGTGGGTGGAGCTGAGACATATTTTAATTTACCATCAATTAATTATTAAAACCCTAACCCACAACCACATTGTAATGGATAAATGGTTGTTTCGATGCCCAGGTGATTGGTTCATTCTTCACTGCAAATGGATATAGTTGAATGAGCTTCAGAGTGAGTATTGTTGTTTGGAAGCTTTCTCCCAACGAAATAGCAGATGATTTGAAATGAAGAAAGAGAAGGGCAAGGGATGATGGATCTGGCTATTACTGAAGGATGTTCATTTTATCACTGTATTCTCTGGATCTGTTAAAAATACTTCGCCTCCGGCAATGGACACAAACCTCTACGGTGGTAGTTGGGGGCTTGGGGGAGGCAGAGAACTGATGGAATATGCGTGTTTGTAGTAAGGAGAATGAAGGGAAGGGTGAGGGAGATAAAGTTTTAATTTCAATTTATTTGTTTCTTTTTCTATTTGATTGAAGGGTAATTTTGTTTTTCTACACTTAAAAGAGTCAATTTGGAAACCGGGACCACTAATTTTATAGGAGGCTGAGCGTAAGAATGCCAAGAAATAGAGATAGGGGATAGAAGTGCAAAATGTGGTATAGTTGGGGACACTATCAATTTAGTCTTATTTATGGAGCATGATTTACAAATATCTAAACCTTTTCACTTTAGTCAACCAATATAGCAAATTGCATGCGATATCCTTCACAGGAAAGTAGATGGTAATAATCAGCAATTAACTTTTCACAGATATTATAAGAAAGGACTTTAATTTATTTGAAAACAAAATACATTAAAACGTGAAATGCCAGTTACCAGAAAATTTTACTAACCAATGCAGTCAAAGGTAAGTAGTCAAATAAGTCCGTGAAAGTCTTCCAAACATTAGCATTTCCATACCTATACATCAAGCAGCAATATCAATTTATTAATGACAAAATGCCAACAAAAACGTAGGAACAGATTTATGTAAAGAACTCGAGACTATACAGCGTGTCTAGAAGACCCCTGGTATTAAAATTGCATTTAGAAACTCAGTATGCAATTTTTCATAATCTTAAAATTATGCATGTAGCAATCAGCGAATGGTATTTTGGGTAAAATTCCAAGTCAAATTTGTATTTCACGTAGTCGAACCTGCAGTCTAGCAAAGAATGTAAATCATATGAGCCGCATGTCCATGTGCATATGCAAGTGTGTGGGCAGGATTGTGATCAACACAATTCACCTGATTACTATCTAAGTCATTTAAACCTAGCTATACCCAGAGTACTGGAAAAATTAGCAACTACGATCTGCAGCCCACGTCCAGGAGCTTTGTCCATTACATATTATTGTTCAGCTGTGCACTCTATCTGATGCTAAATATAATTGCACAAGCTTCCCTCTCATCTTCACCTTTCAAAAAATCAGAATTTTCTTAATAACATGCAAGAGCATCACGTAACTAAGTTGACGTATAGGATATTTTACATGAGTATGATTTCATCTATTTATGAATCTATGCTACACGCATGCAAAAATATGTATACCCCAGGGTAAATATATCATGGTGATGCTATTAAGAACATCTTGACATTGAGAATTTTCTAACAAGAAGTCTCTGCACTTTCAGCAACTAGGGCTGGTGACATTTGTGATACGAATTTTAACATCCCAGGTTTTGTTCAGACTGACTAGTCAAGAAGATTTAAGACATTTTTGTCCGCTGATGAACTGCTATAATATACCCTCTACAACTAGTGTTGCTAAAAACATTAGTATTATGCATAGGTTTTGCTTCTTTAATGCACAATACTTTCAGTTTACTGTACAGGAACATGAAAGGAAGATTAACAATGACGATTAGCTGACAACCTCAATAGATAGTATTTTAGTGAATATGAAACATATAGCACCCAAATTAATTTGTCCTCTGTAAATTATCAGAAGAAAGGGGGGATGCAGTTCAATTAAATTCAAAAGAAAAATCAGTAGTATGATGGTAATATAAATCTAGTTTAAATCAAAAATCAGGCAGGACATCAAGAACTCACTTCCGCAGGCATTCATCATAAAATCCATAGACCTGCGTAATCTGCAAGCAGAAGAAACTAATATTTAGTTTTGGCATTCAAAATAGATTAGCTCATGACATTCATTCAACTAAACAAGAGAAAAAATTAGAGAAATAAAATGCCAAGTCATGGCACAATGAAAACAATGTTAAAAAGGCTCAATCGGGGTACCAAAGCATTTCACCTATTTAAGGTTGGTTTGTAAGCACCAAGGCATTTCGAGGCACGAGTCTCAAGAGAAGCTAATAAAATAATTCAAAAGAATATAAAATTACAAAAATATGCTCATAATAAACCATAAACGATCTTAGATCTATAATAAAACAACTTCACGAACACAAGAAAGAAAAAGAAAACAACAAAACACCGTATAACATTCTACGTCATACAGAAAATAACCAAAAAAGCTGATACCAATAACAAAAAGCCTGAAAAAAATGAAGACAAGAGTCATGCCTTAGCCACCCCAAGGTCTAAGACTCAGTAAATAGGGACATAAGCCGTGGAGAATGGCACGCGGTGTAAGCTTTAAGGTGTTTAATAATAGTGTCATGTGAGGTGCACCTCAAGACACAAAGCTTTGAACAACTCTTTTAAAGAATGATACAAATATTAATTCCTTCAATAATACAGTTCCAAGGTTCCCCAACAACAGAGGGAAACACAGAAAACTTTGATGAACTGATGAGATAACAATAACACCAGATCAAGTACAGTATTAAATAACAGCTAAAATAAACATTTAGGACCCGCTTAAGCTTGATGAACCCCTCACTTTTGACTTCGACTTCATGCAAAATGATCCGTCTGTCATTTCCCAAACAACCCACCAAAGTAAGCTCAAATCTAATTTAAAAAAATAAAAACAAAAACAGGCTTAAACTAGTTTAACCAGTTACATGCTCAACAAAAAAATTTCAAGAAATTCAACATGCGTTACATCGTAATTGCAGGTATCATAACCCCATACACAAGCGGAGGCACACCTCAAAATCAACAACAGAACGGGAACCATGCAGCTATCACATAATATCATGCATTAATAGATAAGTTGTAAAGCAACTAATTTCAATCACATCATGTTTTTAGCAATAAGTCGTGACATATCATCATTCTTCGTTTCATCGCTGTGATATCAAAATAAAAAAGTGTACATCAAAAGTCTTTCACTGACATCAAAAGGGGCATAAGAAATAAATTAATACCTGTCTACTTTCATGATTTCCCCTAAGAATAGTAATCCGTTGAGGATAACGGACTTTCAAAGCCACTAAAAGCTGCATAAAATAAGCATATTAGTGTCTTCCACTGTGTCACAGATGAATTCATTACTAATATGCAAAGTTGCAAACTACCAAGGCTCTCATATAATCAGAAATATCTGAGAGATGATAAAGGAAATAGCGAAAATGAAGAGGGAAAGAGCTGCTAATTATTGTAACCGGATTATAAAACCAAAGTTGTGGTGGTGCAACATATATTTATGGTTTAGCTTCTACTTACGGTGACAGTTTCGACTGAATAATACCCACGATCTACATAGTCTCCCATAAATAGGTAATTTGTATCTGGACACTGTCAATAGGAAAATTGAACTGAATTAGAATGCTGAAGGTGCACTCCTTACACACAGGCATGTCTAAACATAAATTTACTGAAGAAACAGCTAAACATGAAGACAATGAACTCAACAGAGTTGACACTTCAATGAATTAGACAATCTAAAAGAAGACATGCTCTATAAACTCACAAGAGGAAATATTCCCAAAACCATTAGTGTTTTGGTTTACAAAAGGAACCAGAACTACAGCAATGAATTGACAAAGCATAAATAGAGGTCCCATCTTGCTGAGATCTTATTTCAAATTGCATTCAGAGATAAGGCCCTGCTTCTGTATTTATGTCTAATAAATTCACAAAGAAGGGTCCAGAAAGGGCCTGGGGGCATGAATACAAATAGGGAGAAAATTTACTAGAGAAACAATTTTAAAGTACTGGAGTTAAGGTCAGAGCAACTTCAAGCTTCAGTACTACCATTCACCAAAACTCTTCCATCCTACGATCCTAACTCATAAACTATGAGCATGTAATCATTGACATGTGCAAGAATGAATTCATATGTTAGAAAAAATTGAATATCAAAGCTTGAGAATATTTCAACATAAGACGATGTCCAGCTCTTTTTACTCTTTTCTTTGTATATGTGGAATACAAAAAATTCTGATTAGGGAAAAAAAACATCTTGACGTTGTTAAATTTCTGATTATGTCCGATCCAATCAATTTTAATAGGATCTCAGCTCATTTAAATATGACTGTATCTATAGTTGCTTCCTATCGAAAGAGAAATTACAAATTGCAAAACAACCAATGACAAAGGAGTCATTCTCATGTGTTAAAAACTCGATTATTTGACAACAAATAAACAAAATAAAAGTAAAATCATCAAAGAGGAAAATGCAGTATACCTAGCAGCAAATCTTTTTATTTCTATCAAAGACATGAAAAAGATCAACAAAACACTAAGTTAACATTCAAAAGAATTCGTCAAACAATGCCAGCATATATTGCTTGACACACTTCAACCTGTTATGGTATCACAAGACAACCTCCTTCCTCAACGCCTCCTTTGATCCATCTCAAAGATTCACTTTTCCCCTAGCTCAAGACAAAAAGAAAAAGGAAATGTCATAGGCTACAAAAGATACCTTCCCCCCAATGCGGAAAAGTTCAGCAAGATCGTGAAATTGCCCATGAATATCACCACAAATTGTGACGGGGCTTTTGACAGGCTGCATAGCAGAAGCAAAGAAATTAATAAAGCATATCTTATTACACACATTCCTGCATGCGCTACAGAAAAACAACAAATTACTAGATGACATTTGAAATGCATAATCATGAAATATCAGCTACTTTACCATAAGTCATGACATGTGCTACATAATTATGTGCAATATTAAATGATGTTCTTAGTAATTTAAAATTCAAATAGGCACAATGTTTCAAGAAGTATACTTGGTAAGTAACATATTTAGAAGAGACGTGATTAAGGCATCAATCACTGCTAATTTTAATAATTTATGTTTAGCTAACATAAGTCATATTCCGGGGTATCTTTCATTTCTTCCCAACAGCTGCAACAGATGCCAAGAAGAAAAGGCTGAAACCCAAAAGGAAAACAAGCAATCAAAAAGTCAACTTGGACTTGTCTGCTTTATACATTTATACTAACTCATTCAAAATTTTAGGAGCAGTAGAAAGAGTACAATGGCAAAATCATTGTCCTTCAACAACCATGTCACGCAAAAAGGTACGGCAGTTTTGGTTTTCTTTCCAGTCCATTATTTCCTGTATCACTTTTGCTTAAAGATTTATTTAAGATCTAAAGTCTTACATCCAAGTGCACCCAGAGTGAGCATGTGCCACATTTCAATGTACCTAATGCATAATCGTCACTCATAGTAATGTGGAAAGGTGAAAAAAATATTTACAAAGAGTCATTATTATGATAAAACTCAAGTGTCTACGTTTCTAGTAGCTTCTAGAAAGCTAACAATAGCCAGAGTCTGCGAGATTTTGGCCTACTCTTGTTGATAATGTATGTAACAGTAAAAAAGTAATTAGCATATCGTCTAGTTTGCACATTTTAATGGGTAACCCACGTATTATTACGAAACAAAGAAATGGAAATGCATACCTGTACATTACTTTCCTCCATTAGTATCTCTTTAGCCTTCTCACATAGAGTCCTAACCTGCATCCACAAAAGATAAATATGATCAATTCTACAGTTGCCACTTTTAGTTTCGATAACCAACATAAATACAGCAATAAACAAGAAGGCCAGATCAATATACATGGTTCCTTATTTGTTATAATTAAGGACAATGTCAAAGTTATTCCTTCTTCATTAAAAAAGGCCAAACACATGAGCACAGTGTGCATAGGAGAGGAAAATGCGCGGTTAATGAAAGACTGCAACTTCTTCACAAAAACTGATTTTCAACATGTCATGGACATATCTACCTCAATAAAGACATCAGAGATCTAAGCTCATAAAATTTTATACATACAAAATGCAACATTAATTGTGATAAATTGCTTCCTTCTGGGCAAAACAAAGGTGCACAATTTTGCTGAGCAACCCGTACTTTTTAATTTTCCTGTGAAGCATTCAGTATCTTCTCTAAATAATAAAAAAACACGAAGAACGAAATATAAGCTATTTTATAGCACATTCCCTGAAGTCAAATATAAGAAGATACCTTGGTCGAGCAACTAACTATAATACGGAGTGTGGACAACTAATTAATGGAGACAGTACCACACCAATTTCCCATGTAAACAAGTTATCTTTGAAGTCTTTCAATAACTCTCCCTAAATCATTAAGTTCGTTCATATAAAAGTAGGTATCTAATGCCAATAAGTGCTAAACATGGGTTAAAACATAGTTAGAACTCCAACTTGTATCATTGACTCCAATTGGTCACTAAACTTTCATTTTTGTTTGAGTTTACCCACTCTGACCTACTGAATTAACAAAAATGACGATGTGGGATGGAAATTCTGTTAGTGCATTAATTTTTTTTCCAACCAGGAATAAACTGACATTGTTGGACAATCCATTCTTTCCAGATGCACTTAAAGAAACAAACAAGTAAAAGACAAATGAAAATAGAAAAGATGACTCGTCCAACAAAATAAGCTTTTTCCTAGTCAGAAATAAAAAAAATAAGTAAATGAACTAAACAATTTTCCAAGCAACATCATCATTTCTATTAGTTCAACAGCAAAGTGCTTAAATTGAAATGAAAATGGAATTTCAGAGACTATCTTAGGATTAAAAATATTCAGTTACTAAAATGAGACAATGATATTGTTGGGTGACTAATCGGTGTTTTTATCACTATACATCTATATTTGAAGTCTATCCACAACTTAAAATGCGTCAAGATTTATTTGTCCTGTAGAAACTATTCTTAAAACATTGCAATTGAAGATTCTCTTGCATTAAACAGCTTGAAGGCTGGCAATTTCATAATGGTGTTACATTTGAACTAAGATGTGCTTTCATGTGCTTAAAAGAGTAACCCTCTATGTATTATTTTTTACAATAGCTGACGTCTTCTGCCTAATAGGTTTTTTTTGGATATACAATAAATGCATGGTTTCAAGCAAATGATCAATAATCCAACAGATTCAAATTTCGCTCGATATGCTAAAATATTAACATGCCATGCCACGTGAAACAAATAAAATATCTATATTAAAAATTTGAGAAGATTTTCTTTTCCCTTCCTGCAGCCAACCTCCATCTTTCTCTTTCATTTCTCTAGGGTTCTCCTCTGGGTTGTGTATTTCATGGTTAACTCAAACTAATCTAAACGAACTCCTACATTCACGAATAAGCATGATAAATCCTACTGCGTTATCCAAAAACACATAAAAAAAAAAATGTTTTTCCAATTCCCATCTGCAGGTATGCACAAATGCAGAATTTCTGCATTGTCTCACTTTTAAGTTAATACATTAACATTTCGAAACAATTGCATCAATCAAGAAAGTAGTACCTTAAGAGAATGTAACCACATTCATCTTGACTCTCTCAAAAAAAAGCCCAAACCACTATCTAATACTATAACAAGAATAACACCATCATACTCAAAAAGCAACAAGTATCGCACATTTCTTCATATTGTTAAATCTACTACATCTATCAGATCCATAAAAATGTGAGAGAGAAAAGTTACAATAACTCGTAAAAGATCTAAAAGGAGTTAAAACCTCGGGCTCAGACAATGGTTTGCACTGCATAAGCTCAGCAATCTGCTCGTCCAAATTTCCATGTGTGTTCCCTGCCACCAGATCCGCACTCATTTTGCTTAATTTTGCTATTTTATATCAGATCCACCTTTCTTCGTTACGGCAACGTTCAAATGTGCTGGACAAAGAGAGGTTCTTCGGGGGTAACTCCTTAACCTTATCCCGAATTTCGGGCCACAGGCACTGTAGAAAACAGGAAGATAAGTGTCTTGAAAGTTTCGTCTGTGTAGAGAGACAAGGGCGGAGGTGGAATCGAGGAGGGGGAGGTTCTGGCTGAAATTTTTCGATCTGGTTATTCGACTGAGGAAATTTTTTATATGAGTTCGTTTTGAAGGCGAGACGAAGAATGTGCTTAATTTTTAGTTTCTCGTTAAAATAGAATATTCATTTTAAAACATGTTTAGCCAAATTTTTATTTTTATTTTCATTTTTTTATTTATTTTCAACCACACATTTTTAATAAAATAATATTTTCATCACATCAATAATTTTTAATTCTTTTTTAAACACAAATTCTCCATCAGTTTATTATTTCAAAATACATTTTTTCAAAATATCATAGTTCAAACGCACCCTAATTCGTCCATTAGGGCAAAAAATAGTCTGGGAACTCAAGGCTCCCTCGAACAAGTTAATGCCATGATACAAATGGCTGTGGGGGTAGCCATGGCTTCGGTGGCACCACGGGCACCTCACTATGCTTCATTAGCCCCAACTCATCCTCCGATGAACCAGTAGCACCTCTAGCCCCAAGTTCCTTAAGGAGACACTTGCGAGGAAAGAAGAGATCGAAGTTGAAGGCATGTCATACGAGGAAAGCCTGTCATTTTCTCTCATCGTCTAATGGGGGTCTCCGTCTCACTCTAAGGCCCAAAGAGAATAAAAGGCGTGGCAATTTGTTTATCTAAAAAAGATATCGAAGAAGCAATTTTGACGTTTTAAACTGATAGTATCATCAAAATAAGATGGAATTATTGATCCCCGTAAGCAGGCTATCCCTTCGAGAGGATGGAAGGACAAGGAGGACCGGTAGATTTATCATCAAATATGTTCGCCTTATAATGGACATAGATAGAAAAATCAAATGACACTAATAGTCTTTTAACTAATAAACCATAATTTTTATAACTCTCACCTCTGACCTCCCAATGACGCTCCGTTTTATCCATAAATAAGCTAGCATCTTCAATACAAACTTCACAAAGTTTCAGTCTCAATTGGGGACCATTAAGATATTGTCCGTGCAATATACTGAACTTACAACAATGTCGTGCCTGATGTTGTTGCGTTCGGACACTATTTTTTGAACCAAATGGACTTCGATTGTCGCTTGCATCAATGGGAAGCTTCCTACTCAGACAAGCTCTTCGTAAAGCAACTTCCTAAAACTCCATTGCTAAGGTTCTCAACTCAACTACTCCTCACACAAATGTGTTGACATTATGAAAACTGTTGACTTCGTTTTTTGTACTGTTGACGTGGACAAAAAAAGTCCGGCTTTACTCGCGTCCACATAAGTTTGCTCATGCACATTTGGACAAAATCGTTAGTCGCACATGACCATTTCCGGTGGTGGGGAGGCGGTCACGTCCAAATAAAATTATAAATTAGTATAAATGAGTGATGGATAAGTATTTAATAATCATGAATCCTAATAAATGTATGATTAAAATTAAAGTAAGACTTTAACATTTAAATATTGTTGATATTATAATTTAAACCTAATAAACACTTAATTGTTTGTTATATATTGTTTATTTAAGTGTAGTAATAATATTAATATATTATTTAGCTAACAAAAAAATTTAAAACTTTGTAAAACTTCAAATTATTAAACATTTTGGATTAATATACCTGTGAAAACACCTATTCACAATTTGGTTATATCCTCACTACATTTTTCATAAATGTAACATATATTTGTATTAAAGGTTCTTAATCTTTGTTCAGTGTCAATTTTTTTGTACCTAACTTTTTCATCACGTTTTACCCCTAACTTTTCATTAGTAATCAAATATTTTTCTTAATAACGATTTTCGTCCTAAAATTATGTTAATGTGCTTTCAAACAGGGATAAATATCTAGTGGCAATTTTATTTATTTATTATTTTTACTCCATCTTAAACAATTATTTGTACGGACAACGTTATCAGTGACAATGTATGCTAATTAATTAAATATTAAGGAAAAAAATGTGATGACGACGAATAGATGTTATGCAATGCAGTTAAAAATATGGTGCACTTGTGAAAAATGAGGTATGAACTATTTTTATGCATTTTTTAATTTAAAAGACAATTTCCACTAAAAAAAAACACTAATTTAATCGTGACCCAATTGTCGATCATCCTTCCTCATCTCTTAGAGCCTGCTTTAAGTACCACTTACAAGATTTTTTAAAAGCATCAGTTTTGGAAGTTTATGAGGGTCCAATTTTGGGTGATTTTTAATAACAATTTTTAAAACGGTAAAATCCATTATTGATTATTTATTATTAAGCGATCCAAAAAGTTTTCTAAGAATAAAATTACATATAAGCTCGTATATAAAAATTGTAACGACATTTTCAGTATATAATTTTTTGTATGAATCTTTTTTACTCATAAATGACATAACTTTTTACATAAAAAATTAAATTTTAACTTAATAAATAAAATATTTACATATAATTGAATTTTTTATTTATAAATAATTTTTTGTTTATAATTAAATTTTCTGGTCTTGTAAAATAATTGTTTCAGAGGATAAAATGAAAGAAAAATGCATGAAATGCAAAAAAAATCAAGAATTTGAAAATCAATTTGAACACGAACTTGAACTAATTTTTGGCACATATAGTACAAGCCAAGGGATAGCACTCAGGAGATCTCTCTCACTTCTCAACTCCTGTCATAGAATAAAATCTATAAAGAAGTGATGCACGAATTCAATGTAAATTGGAGATGTGAACAAATCTAGCACATTTATTGAATCAAGAAATATTAAGAACTCGAAGAATCAAATCTTAGAATTGAAGATTATGAACAAGAAACAAATTTCACATTTACTTCCTGTATTTATAAATTTCAGGGGATTATTTTTCAATTGTTTTATTGTTTTATCTTTATAAACGTGCTGAGCTAGATTCTTTTTATGTTGGATGAAAATGAACATTATTATTATTATGATTAATTCAAAGATAAAGTAGCTTAGTATATTTGTGTCATTGATCGATTTTGTATACTTTGGTTCATTATTTAATTGCTTGATTTAAATAGGTTTAGAGCACTACAATTTCAACACACATGCAATAGATGTTAGAAATAACATATGTGACGTGCAATCATATAGATAACCATTTAATTGAATGCATGACTCTGCATATAATTTTGGATTAAGAATATGATCGGTCTAGTCGTGCTTATAATAGAATCAATTTATCTTGATAAAGAAAGTTTAAATAATTGAATTATCGATTGTCATAAATACACAACTAAGCCTCTGTTTGTCTACTAACTATGTTTTCTACAGTAAACAATCTCATCTACATATTCGCTCAATAAAATATTTCACATATAAATCAATAAAGTTACTTTAAATTTCAACGACACATTCTCCAAAAAATACTATTCATTATATCATTTTGAACCCAATAATGGGTGACAAACACACCCTAAATTACATAGGTCGAAAATTGAAAATAAGATAACAATAGAATAATTTAGAATTCCAACGCATTCATCCCATGTTTAGTTAGAAATAATCTTAGATAATTTAGATATAATAAAAAAATCATCTATTTTGTTATTAACATTTGAATTTGACAACGGATTAATACAATATAATTTAAGGTTTATTCTATCTGAAACGATACTCTTGACTTATTACTACATTACTTATTAATGATTTCATATGTTTATGGGATTTATACGAACACCAACCATCATTCCACTTGTTGTAAAAAGCAAATAGTCATCCAAACTACTCTTTAATACGAGTATAATTCGAATTAAAGAATGGGGGACAAATTATAGTGAGAAAAAAATAATCTGTCAATGGTCTAAGAGGTCAAAGATATCAAACGAGGCCGACAAATAGGCTCGCTTAACGAGATTCTACATTTAGAGTGTATGTGATGGATATTATTTTGGAAGAATGTATTTTGGAATAGTAAATTGATGGAGAATGTGTGGTTGAAAAGAATGAAAAGTTAT
>CAIGRL010258001.1:0-12210 GCA_903798325.1 Fraxinus xanthoxyloides | reverse complement strand
AAATATATGGACCGACGTTGCAGTTTTTCCAAAATAAATTGTAGCACCGGGCAGAACGTACGAAAGGGCGATTCAATTCAGTAATTTCCCAACAACTCCCAAAACCCAGCAAGAATCCAATGTCGACTCCATCTAGGTTTTTCCGGGGATGCCAAGCCTTGTTTTACGCATCCAAACCCGCCGCCGCTGCTGCCACTCCCAATCCCGCCGTTGCCACCTCCAAGAAAAATCCCACCACCAGTACTGCCACCTCATCTTCAAAGGCAAAGAAGAAGCCGCCGCCGTCTCGTACTGCTGGGATTCTGAAGTCAACTCCGGTGTCGCCAGCACTCCAAAGCTTAGTTGGTGCCCCGGAAATTTCTCGTGCAGGTGCTGTTAAGAAAGTCTGGGAATATATCAAGCTCCACAATCTCCAGGTATTTGTTTTCCTCTTCGTTTTTTTTGTTGCATTTCTTCTGTTTTTCCGTCTGTCTAGTTGTATTTTTAACCATGCTAGTAAGAAAAGGAAAAGAACTCTAACTATCGCTCTTCGCTTCTCCATGAAAGTGTGATTTGGGTTTTTTTTTCTCGATTCATTGATTGTTTTTAAGATTTCAAGTTGGGTTGTTCTTGGTTAAGTCTCTGTTTACGTTCTTTGTTTTTATCTTTTCTGATTGTTGTAAATTAGGTTTTAGCCAAAAGTCAGAAAAGAAAGAAAGAAGAAAATTATCGGAAAGCCTTCATTTATTATTCTTAGTGGTGATGGGTTTTCTATAAAAAGGCAAAAAGGAAAAAGAAAAAAATGAAAGCATAGCTGGGACTGGTATGGAATTTCATTTGTGTACTCCACTTGTATGTGCTGAGTGTATTAGAGGTTTATTTTTGGATTATGCTATTTGTACATAAAAATGGCACATAAGTTGACTGTGTTTTGAACTCGCAAATGGTAGAATGTCACATGGCGTTGTGTAATCCCTTGTATAAACCTTTATGGACATGTAGCAAGGTTTTTTTGTTTGTTTCACCTTTTGATACTCCTTTTGAATTTCTAATTTCATTGAGGTAAAGAGGCTTAAGTAAAGAACGCACAAACTGGGCATTGTGCAAGAGAAAATAAGATGGTGGCAGAATTGGGTGAAAACAGTTGGAAGAACCTTAGCAATTTTTTTTTTTAAAAAAAGGCATTTACCTCATAAATGTGCGATCTGAGTTGAAAATGTAGCCAGAAATGTTATATTAACATCGACATCCCACCCCCTTTCTTCCCCTTATGGCATTTAAACAATATGATTGTTTCATGTTTCTTTTATCTTCTCCTCCTCCTGTTATTTCCGAGATCCCTGCAGAAAGTTATGATTTATAGTTTCTATTCTAAAAGTATACTTGATTGAATCTTGATTCAAGGAGAAGGGAAAAAGGAAAATTGGATAGAAAATGGTTTTACTCCTGTTATGTAGAAATTCAACCAAAAATACTTAATTCACTGCCATATGTAAGTTTCTTTTACATTCTTTTGCATTTTTTAACATTAAAACAAGTAGATTTAATGTTACAAATATGGGCTGAGATAATAATTTCTAAGAGCTAAAACTGTTGACTATAAGCTACTTGGGAATATGGTTGATCTTGGAAAAGATGAAATAAAATAGAATTATATTATTCTTCTATTTCTTTTATCCATTTTATCCTGTTGGGATGACGCTAGTGTCCTAATGAAACCCTGTCCGGAGCAATCCTTGTTTTTAAACTAGAATCTGGACATTTTCTGGTAAAAATCCATCCAAGTTGCTTTCTCCCACTAAATTGCACCAAATTCGTTCAGGAGGTTGAACTTATAAACTGGAGAATCAACAATTGTCGAACTTTGACCTGCTTGACCTTTGATGCTGGTGGGACTTTTCTACTTGCAAAGATAAGCTATATTTATCTAAAGCTTTCTGAATTTTTACGTCGATAAATATTTAATGGGTTTATAGGACCTTCAAAAATGTGTTATTTCAGCAAATATTAGTATTCCTGGAGGGTCCTAATGACAGCGAGCATGCCCTAGAAATTGAAGATTTAATTAATGGGATGCTGTGGAAATGAAGAAAATTAGCTAAGTTTATGAAGATGTTATATATAGTGTGTACAGAGGTTTCCTTTGTATATGAGGGCATTACTCATCAGCCAAATCGGCTGGTGAACAAGTTTACTTTTGTGATTCCAAGAAAATTGTTGTAAATTATGCATGTATTGGAGAACTATATGGTTTACTTTGACTTAGTTGCACTTAGAGGCCCTTTTAATTTATATATTCTATGGATTTCAGTGTCCTGACATAACTTGCGTTTGCTAGCCTAGTTAACCTCTTCTGTATTACCCTCTCTATTGAAATTCCATATCACCTCTTGCTATTAATCAATTAATCTATACGCGTTTGCACATTACATGTCAGATACACTGAAATTGACGCATCATATGTGATACAGCCATACATAGGCAGTGATACTTCTGGAAGGATCATTTAAAGAGAGTAGCGTAATGTTAGCAATACCTAAGAAAAAACCTTTTTGAAGTAATGCAATATTTATTAGCTTATAATAGCTTATTTCATTATGTGTGCACAGATGTGTATATTTGTATATGCTGAGGTTATATTCCCGACTCCATATTCCCGACATTTTCTCAAAGCTTTTTAGGATTATTAACTTCAATTCAACTATGCATTTTCTTATATTCATCATACTCTCGATGCTCTATAAAATTATCATTTTAGACTAGCTATGACAAATTAAAGTACATTTTGTGTTGATAATATCATTAAGCCACACTTACACATAATTGCCCTAATGCACTCTTATACACACTCCCTATATGCATGTTCTGTTGATGTCAACTTATTAACTGTCTTCTTTGGTGTATTTGTACAAGTTTATGAATGTTGTTGCCTGCAGAACCCCAGTAACAAGAAAGAGATCTATTGTGACGACAAGCTGAAATCACTATTTGAAGGAAAGGATATAGTGGGGTTTCTGGAAATTGGAAAGTTGCTGTCGAATCATTTTGTGAAGACTAAGTAACTTCTTATTGCTGGTGTGGGATTTCTGCGCAGTTCTGTATTAGGGAAGTACTGAACCTTTTAACACCTTTTTAGATGTTACTTGTAACTTGTTAGCTCATTCTGAAGCACTCTTTGGATCAGTAATGTTTCTAATTGGATGTCTTCTGGAAGTTTAGGACAATGTATTGGTGTGCTTTTATTTGTTTCTTATTTTGTTTCGTGCACATAACTATCTGAAGGCTTTGGTTGTGTTTATTTGTTTGGGTAAAAATACATTGGCAGTCACTTTTTAGTGAGATTTAACATCACCTTGATTCGAATTGGTCACTGGATTTAAACTGTGTTAGGACGTGGTTTACTTCATCAATTTTCTGTTAGTTTGACTAATGGAAAAGTTGATTTGGCACTACAAATATTTGCCAACTAGACTGACATGCATTAACCACCCAAAAACACAAAAAGCGACAAAAGCAGGAAGAAATCAGGTGTTTAGTTCTCACTCCAGAATCAGATCAGAAATCAATTCCTTGAAGCTGCTACCTTTAAATGCAAACAAAACCCTTAATTTTAACTAGTTGGTCTCAGTTCTACTCCAGAAGTCCAAAAACAGTACTCCCAACACAGCCACGATTCCAATTCAAAGCAACCCACATAACCAATTTCACTCTAAACAGCCTCAAATCTTTCAAATTCCAAAAATGAATATGTAATTAATATAGAATCTAAATACAGTTGGAAAATTGGCTTAATAGGGCTACTTTTGGCATAATTTTGAGCGGGACCCGTTCATTCATTTTGGAAAATCAAAGTTGATTTGTATTCTCCTTCGTGAGAATATCGAAATCATATATTTACTTGCCAAAAATGATAAACGAATGAATGAGAAAATGAAGTTTAACGTAATAAATCGAAATATGTTTTGTTGTGCTGGAGGAAAATTAATTCAAGGTGTCCCATAGATGAAAATGATAAAGGCCATGATCACGTTATATATGATTACACGGATATGTGTAGAAAGGAAGATTGGATCGAGTTTTTGTACTTTGTCGTATAATTGTGAACTTACGTAATGTGTGATTAAAATATTATTTGACTTTGACCCTTAAATGGTAAGAAAATTACAATATTTTTCAAACATGAATAAAAAGAAAAAATTAGGGGAAAAAAAAAACTTCCACATGTTTGTTTTCAGAAAAAAAAAGTAAAAGAAATGAGTAAATTAACATACTCTCAAGTATTAATGAACAAATTTTAGAATACTGGCCTTGCCAAACAACTTTATATTAAAGATCACTTGTAGCATGTCGATTTTGTATTGCTTCAGATACGTTTCATACAAAATATTAAACATAATTCGACTACCAAACAAAACCTTAAACTTAGATCATCGAATAGATGTAGCTTTGAATCAATTAGGGTGATGAAAAAGAACTCATATAATCGATTTTAAATTGATTAATCGATCGACTTTGAGCCAATATTTAAGTGGGCTTCATGAAATGATTTTAGTGAAACCAAGGTCAAAGACGCTCTACTCTCCAAGGAGATATTTGGAATGAGAAATTAAACTGGATGGTGAACTTTATCAAAGTTTAAAGGATTAATCTAGGTGTCCACATAAATATTCATATAATGTGAGTTGGATGAGGCCCACGATACTGTAGCATGGGTCCCACCAACTCACATCATGTCAATCCTTATATGTACATCTATGTACACATAGCATGGTTCAAGTTTAGAAGCGGAAGTGAAATTATGAAGTGTCTATTCTCATGTTTGAAGATTGAAATACAAGTGACGACTATATATATATATATATGAATTATTCCCCACACGTCCGGGGAATGGTTCACGGGGGCTCATCAAGGCACTCACATGATATGCCCACCACGTATTAAAAAAATATATGTGCGAGCCCCACCTATGTGAGTGCTCGGTAAGGGAGTGTAAAACAGGTCACTGTATGTGAACCAAGGCTATATAGGACCGATTTAATTAATTTTAAATTTGAGCATGTTCGATTTACAATTTTCTGTTGGATCTATCCATTTGGGTCAACCAAAGCCGAGTTCTAAACAAAAATTTCGATTAATAACCTGATTTATTTTGTTTTTTTTTTTCCACCTTTAGAAGATTAAATCCCCATCATCGATAAAATTAATAGTTTATTATGTCGTTTATAAAGCATTTTGCGTTGAAGTTACGCATGAATGGTATAAAGATAGGGTTGACACAAAGTTTACATGCATTTGAGTAGTTTCGCTCTCAAGTCCAAGAAAGATGGGAGATGGAAGGGATAAGCATTATAGTGAGAATAAAGGACTGTTCTGCCATCTTCCAGCATATGCTGCTGGAGCTAGTCATCACCCTCCAACCCATTGGGGTTACAACCGCCCTCCACCATCTGTCTATCCTCCGCCGCCGTGTGGATACCCACCCGCAGGTTATCCTCCTCCTGCTTTATACCCGCCATCTGCGTATCCTCCACCAGGTGGATACCCTCCTCCAATGGTCGGTTATCCTGGTCCATATCATTCAGGTGCTTT
Source organism: Fraxinus xanthoxyloides (assembly GCA_903798325.1). NCBI lineage: Eukaryota > Viridiplantae > Streptophyta > Magnoliopsida > Lamiales > Oleaceae > Fraxinus > Fraxinus xanthoxyloides. The sequence goes on along the minus strand of CAIGRL010258001.1, from coordinate 6,642 downwards.
TCTTGTCACTAATTATTAAGAATAATTCTCGTGATCAACAATTTATGATAGATAATAATTCTTGAAGGTCATGGAAATCACTTTGGAGGGCTGTTGGCCGGAGGTGCGGCGGCTGCTGCCGCAGCTTATGGAGGTCACCATTTGGCATACGGTGGCTACGGCCGCCACCATGGTGGTTATTATGGGCATCACCACGGCAAGTTCAAGCATGGAAAATTTGGAAAGCATTGGAAGCATCATGGCATGTATGGGGGAAAGTTTAAGAAGTTCAAGAAATGGAAGTGAAATGTTTGTGCCTATTTTAATTACTGTTTCGTGAAGATTTTCACTTCTTGCTTCGTAAGTTTTATGCAGTGTGGACCTAAAATTACTAGCCTTTTTTAACGGAACGATTCCCCTTATCGATCATATATATATATATATATATATATATATATATATATATGTAGCACGATTGTTACGGACTGAAGATTAGAAAGATGAATAATTCGTACTAAAACTATTTATTTTCTGCATTTATATATTTGTAGCTATGTACATGTTTTTCCATGGTTCCTCGATACTCGATATGGTTTTTGAATGGAGAGAGTACCAAAATGCGACCGAGCACTTATTCTTTCACATTGAAATCTCAAGACGACTATTGAGCTCGAGCATGATCTCAATAGGTAACATCACTTAGTTGTTAGACCTCAACATGGTTGATGTGAAATAATCATCTAGAGAAATAGCTCAAATTCTAATATTTTGGTTATATTATCGTACGTATTCAATTGGAAAATTTATTCTTTAACATGCCCTACAAAATTGTGGCTTGATCGATCACACCAAATTTGAAATCGATTGCATGTTTGAGCTTATCATATTAAGAGTTAGATGTTTCATTTTAAAAGATAAACCTTGTTAAGACGAACGAGTACTCAAATAGAACATAAACTTCGGGGATTGGAGAATTATTAAAACAAAGAAGCTTGCTTTTCATTTTCATCTCTCTTAAATTATAAGCTACTTTTTTTGGTTGGGAGTATAAATTATTTTTGTAGTTTAATAATATAGATATTAAAAAAGAAAGCATAACACCAACCCCTATTGTGACTAAAAATTACGTTTTAAACTTATTTGTTGAATTTGTTAATCAGCTAAATTGTACTCTCAAAACATTTGTTTATCGAAATTACTATTCTCAACTTTACACAAGTGGTTTATTTTTCAAAACGACACTTTAATTTTACCTAAAAGAAGCAAACAATGTTCAAAAATCCCACAAATTCTTACAATGTTACAAATTGTAACAACTAACAATTAGCATATTGAAATTCGAATCAAGAAATTCTTACAACGAAAGAATAAATTTGCACATTTTTTTCATGGACGCATGCAAACATGTACATATGCAAAAGATACTTGATCGGAAAAGAGGAGGTATTGCCGGCCAATGTTCTTCTCCCCATCATATTCCATTGATAAATATAAGAGGCGATGCTAATGTTTGCACACTAGAGAACAGCAAAACAAGATTTCACGGTTAATCCTAGACGACTTTAAAGGCGTTGAATATGCTTGCAAGAGGTGCAAATGAAGTAAAAGTAAACCTGCATACCGAACAGCAGCACAGAATGAGAACTATTCCCTCAAACTCTGAAGGATATCAAAGAAACCTTGTCATTTGAGCTGTAAAATCATATGGTGACCTTAAATCTAATTAAACGGGAACAAGTCGCAAAATCTCAGCATTCGAAAGCGATCCTTCAAAAAATGATGGAATGATGCCAATACACACGTGTTAGAAAATGTGCTTAGAAGGTTTCTATACAACATCATCGATATTGCATCTTGATCTTGTGAAACTTATTTGGAATAATTCAATCTTCAACATATTTTGTGAAATTGAACTTCTATGATCTACAATTTATCACACAATGAGCTAATTCTGATTTCTAATCACATGAAAACTCTATTCCACACTAGGCTTCCCTAAAATTTATTTAACACTTTGAAAGAAGATTCAGTAAAATTAAAAAAATCATTACAAACATGGACAAAAGTAATGATATGTAAATGCAATCTTGCAGAGATCAAAATTTCTAGCTTCCATAAAAAAATTACCTCTAATAAAGACAGCAGTTTAAGTTCCATAAAAAACATAACAAGAAATAAACAAGAACCATCTTTCTAATCCTTCTTTTCACCCGCCTCAACTTTCTGTCTTTTAGCCGTAGCCTGTGAATACAAGAAAGTGCCAAATATGGCAATAGCCGATCCAAGTGCATTCAATGGCCTAACCGGATTCCTGAAGACCAAAACAGTAGCGATGATTACCACCACTCTCTTCATAGTGTTTCCGACCGAGAATGTAAGCGGGCTAATGTCGTCAAGTGCTTGGTATGACGATTGATTATATAGATGGTAAAACACTCCAGATAATATCACCCACAGGTAAAATGTCAATGGTTTTCCAATACTTGCAATAGCTTTATCATACCCTGCAACCCATTGAGACCCTTCCACAAAAACAGCCACTGGAAATAGATAGAGCAATGAGATAATAGTAATCCAACCATACAAATTCAATCCATCGACTTCCTTGAAATTCTGCAAACTCTTTTTCGAGTAAATGTTTCGAAGTACAAATCCAACATTGCTTATCATAGCACCCCACAGTCCTCCAAAATTGAAAGAAACTTCAGTGACAGCAGCCAATGAGCAACCAAAAACAATTGGGACAATTGAAAGCCACACTTTTAATGGATATGAATCACCAAGAAAAGATGAAAACACCACTGAAAAAACAGGCTCTGCTGATTTAATTACATGAGTGAAAGAAACAGCAACTTTTGAGAATGAAACACATGCCGAAATGTGGCCTATAGTGTGGAAAAGTGCAGGTCCAAGAAGTGCAACAATAAAGGACTTATTAATTTTGGGGCAAGGCTGAAGCTTTAGAGACCATAGAATAAACATCCAAACAGATCCACAAAACAACTGAAATGATGCAAGAAGCCATGGGTATGGGAAAATATTCAACACCTTTTTATTATAAACGTTGAAAACTATGTTCTGAAAGTACCATAGACCAAAAATAATAGCTAACTTCAGATTCTTGTTTGGCTTTGAAGCTTCAATTTCTCCATCTGGGCTGGCTTCTTGTGGGGATCCAGAGGCTGCTCTGGCTGAAAATCTTGAAGAAAATCCAAAAGGGGTTGTCAATATTTTTCCAAAATCTGACCTTGATTTGGAGATCTGGCACAAGGGTTCTTCAGAATGCCTAAATAAGACTCCAATATTAATTTTCGAAGTGGGTTTTTTAAATGGATGAAAGGCGAACTGTGGATTTTTGTGCCTGTTCACAAGATTTGGATCCAAAAGCGAAGCATTTATGGGATACTTATGACTGGATTTAGAGAAAGTGATATTTGAGGAAGGAAAAAGATTCAAAGACAACATTTTTAGAGTAAAAAGAGAGAAGAAGTCGAGGATTCCTCAGAGAGTGCAACTGAAAAGTAAGAAAGCCAGAAATTCGAGGGTTCTTTGAAGAGTCGAAGTTGGCTACTCAATATCAATCTGCAGATTGATGTTTGGAGTGTTTTTTTACTACTAAACTTCATTTTTCATTTATTAACATATTTTTTGTTTTATTTATTTTTTGAAAAAATCTTTATTTTATTTAAGACTATTGCACGTGTTCGATACAGAAGGGGTAAGTGATCCTTATTGGTAAGATTGTACTTAAAATTGTAGTAGTTACGTCATCATCTGAATCCATATATTGTACTTATATAGTACATGTTTGGTAAAGCCTATAATTACTTATAAGTGAATAGTTGGTATGCTGTCAAAATTTCTCATCTTTCCTATTCCCAACATTTCATGGTACCCGTCTCTTGGTATTCCTTTATTCTCATGTATGTAAATTTCAAATTAGGATCGTCTATTGTCCTAAATTTAGGTAACAATATTCTTCGTCAATTGAGCACAAAAGCAAACCCACTGTTCCCCTGGAACTCAAGGATCACTAGCTATTTCAAGAAAGGCGAAGTGAAGAATGCCCGCAGACTGTTCGATGAAATGCCTCAAAAGAACGTAGTGACTTGGAACTGCACGATTTCAGGGTATGCCAAAAATGGGATGGTTTGCGAGGCTCGTAAAGTCTTTGATTTGATGCCAAGTAAGAATATAGTATCATGGACCGCAATGTTAAGCGGGTACGCAAAGAATGGAAGATTAGAAGAGGCGCGGAGATTGTTTGATGCGATTGAAGATAAGAATGTGGTTTGCTGGAATTCCATGGTTTCTGGGTATGTAAGTAATGGGAGATTGGAGGAGGGTAGGGCATTGTTTGATGTGATGCCAGTGAAAAATGACGTCTCATTCGCGATAATGATTGAAGGGTATTTTCAATATGGAGTTATGACGGAAGCCAAGAAATTGTTCGACGAATCTCTGAATAAAAGCGTGTTTCTATGTAATGCTATGTTGGCAGGTTATAGTGAAATGGGTTGTGTTGAGGAGTCGTATGGTTTGTTTGTGAGAATGTGCAAACGTGATTCAGCTTCTTGGACTAGTATGATAAAATGTTTCTTCAGAGTGGGGGACATAGAGAGAGCTAGGAAATTGTTTGAGGAGATGCCCGAGAAGGATGTAGTGGCTTGGACTGCAATGATTCGGGGTTATTTGAATTATAATAAGATTGAGTTGGCACAAGAATTATTCAACAGAATTCCAGATAGGGATGTTATTGCATGGAACTCAATGCTTGTTGGCTTCGTGGAGAATGGAAAATTCCACGAGGCTCTTGATCTATTTACTAGGATGCCCGTGCGGGACATAGTTTCGTGGAATTCAATACTATTTGGATATGTGCAACAAGAAGATATGACCAGTGTTTACAAATTTTTTGAAGAGATGCCTAGGAAGGATGAAACATCATGGAACACTCTGATTTGTGGATACCTTGGCGAGGAATCATTGGTTTTGTACATCCAGATGTTGCAAAACGGATTTAAGCCGAATCAGGTTACATTATCTACTGTGATATCTGTTTGTGGTGTTCATTCGATACAGTTGTTTGGAAGAGGGATGCACAACTTTGTGGTCAAGAGTGGTTATGAAATTGACAGAATGATAACATGCTCATTGATTTCCATGTATTCTAGATGTGGCTTCATAAGTGAGGCTTATTCAGTATTTGAAAAGATGATGAATCGCGATACTGTAGCATGGAATGCCATGATTGTGGCGCAAGCATATCATAATTCTGCTAAACAAGCCCTTAATCTTTTTTCTCGCATGATTCAATCTGGATCACAACCCGACCATGTTACTTTTCTTGTACTCTTGACTGCCTGTGCTCATTCTGGATTGGTCAGTGAAGGCTGGGAATACTTCAGTTTAATGGAGCAGTGGAATCTGATACCTAAACCAGAGCACTATGCAACCATGGTTGATCTTCTTGGTAGATCAGGCTTGCTTGCTGAAGCTTTTGAGTTAGTCAAGAAATTGCCTGTGGATCTTCCAGCATATGCTTGGGAAACATTACTTAGTGCTTGTAGAGTCCACGAAAACTTTGAACTAAGCAATTTTATAGCTCAGACACTTTTAAGCTCTCACCCTTCTAATGTCAGCATGCACGTGCTTCAATCGAATATATATTCTGTACATGGGATGTGGAAGGATGCGGCACGCATTAGAGCTATGTTGAAGCAACAACAATTAAAGAAAGAATTGGGATGTAGCTGGATTGAGATAAATGGTCATGTCTCTTGCTTTTCTTATAATGACAAATCTCATACTCAAAGCGAAGACATATACAGAGAGTTAGTGAGGCTTGCTGTAGTCGTTCAGGAGGTTGGGGCATAGATGCATTGAGGCTTCCTTTTCTGTTCTTTCTGAAAAGATCTTCATTGCATAAGCTTGAGATCATATACATGCCATTAAAAGATAATCTGATGCATCTGCATAGAGTTTGGATTTTTCAGGACGACTCAATTCTGTGAATGCAAAATTGGTTGTCATGCACAATTCTTTTGAGGTCCGTTAAAACGCTTATGCAAAGGCTGGCTCTCGGTAGGAAAGCTCCCTGAGCTTTGCGAACAAAAGGGTAAGTTCAGAAGATAAAGTGATTTTTGCAAGTGGATTAGAAGCTGACAATGAGACAAGTTTCTGAATATTTATCAGGCAAATGGTGAAAATCGTATAGACAAATCTCTAAACCATAGTTCACTTGTAACAAAAGCTTTTGTGGTTGCATGCCCATACACAATCGAACAGGTAAATTGCTCGTTTTCATCATACCTAAAGCTTCTTCTTTGTCTTGTAATGTTTATAATAACATTTGCAAATCGACATTGGTGCATACTACACACTCTTTCTTCCTCACAGTCTCCACCTTAAGCCTGGTAGAATCAGACATCATTTAAATTTGCGCTTTGCTGCCACCTCAGCTATAGTTTGGGCGGATATAATTTATCAACTTGAGCTTACATTTGCTAGATTGCTGATGCTTTAAGGTGTTAAATAATTCAAAGAAAAGAAAGGAAAAAAGGGAGACTAGGGTTTTATTAATAATTCATAATGAAAACTTGATACGAAACCTAGAAATAAAGTGACTATATATAGGCTAAAATAAAGGGAACTAAAAAGACT
>CAIGRL010257983.1:0-10923 GCA_903798325.1 Fraxinus xanthoxyloides | reverse complement strand
AAGAAGGAAAAGTTATTGATGTGATGAAAAATATTATTTTGTTGAAAAATGTGTGATTGAAAATGAGTAGAAGAATGAGAATGAAAAAAATAATGTGGCTCAAACATGGGCTAAGTTTTTATTTTAGACGTGATTTGATTGAGTTGCATTTTTCTTACTTTTAAATTAAAAATACTCATTTTAATAATATACCTTTTCAATTGTAAATAGTAAAAACAATGCAATTTATTTTGAAAGTTACTTGTCTACATATTAGCAAAAATATTTAAGAAAAATACTTAGAGTGTGTATGAGTCACATTGTTTTGAAAGAATATATTTTGAAATAGTAGATTGATGGAGAATGTGTGGTTGAAAAATAATGAAAAGTTATTGATATAATTAAAAATATTATTTTATTGAAAAATGTGTAGTTAAAAATAAGTAGAAAAATGAGAATAAAAATTTTAATGTGTACCAAACATGAGCTTAGCCTCCATTTGATACACATTCTCACAAAAATTCATTCTTTTACAACTTATTTTCAACTTCACATTATTCAATAAAATAATATTACACGCAAATAAAAAACTTTTGCTTATTTTTTAACCACGTATTTTTCATCACATTATATTGTATTTTCTTCTCCATAATATGAATCAAACACCTCCATAGATATAGATATAGATTTGGAAAAATTGCAGTCACGGTACCAAATCTTTCAAATTTTTGCAAACTTTGTCCAAACATTTGTTTTGTGTCACTCACGATACCAAATGTTTAAAAAATATGCATCGGATGTCCAAATGGACGATTTCTGTCCAGTTGACCATTAGTTAACAAAAAAAGTCAAAATTGACCAAATTCATTAAAGACAAAATGGTAACTTTGTATTTTACATTTAAAATAATTATAAATAAAAGAAATAAAAAAGCTAGCCACCCCACCCAACCTCAGTTTCTATTTTCTCTTCTCCAGCCAATAATAGTGTCGGCACAACCCTGATACCTCCACTGCCTCTGTGCCGACACCACCAACATCAAGCCAACACCGGGGATGGTTCAACCACGACAATCAAACCAAAATCAACCATCAAACTACTATTCAAAGTAGAAGAAATGTTCAAAGTTCAGAGTAAACAAGGCGACTGCCATGGGCTCGTACTACTCCGTCACGAAGGGACATACCACCGCACCAACGGTTGTTACATAACTAAGTGCGCATCGTGCGGCAACATAGTGGAGGACCGCCTCTTCTCCAGCCAACCATCTCTTCCATATCCGTGCACAAGACTCTTATCTCTGTTTATCCACCTTCGACCTCCCCACCCCAATCGTCTCTCACTCAGACGACCCCTTCGAGCCAATGGGGTTCATTACCGCCTTCTCCACTTGGTCGCTCGAGCACTACCCGATATTTGCTCATTCTTCTCTTTCGTTTGCTGGTCACTTGGCTGAACTTGAAAGGGTGCTCGAAACGATGTCACCAAGTAATCCGAATTCGAACTCGATGGTGGTGGATAATTTAAGGGTTTATTTGAAGATAATTGATGTTGCATCGATTTTGGGCTATTTGTGAATTGAAATCAGAACTAACAAATGGGCGATTTGTGAATCGATGTAGGGCTTTTAAACTTAATGACTCTCAACTCTATGCTAATTAGGTGGCAATGATAGAAGCATATCTACGTGCAAACAATATGTTTGTTGACTACAGTGAGGTAAGGGTTATTATTATTTTATAGTCAGCACTTCTTATTGTCATTTATCATAGTTTTGACACGGGACTGATGGCTTTTTTTCCCTACCAATTCAACGTCAACAAGAAAGAGTATACTCATCTTACTTGGACCAAAACCTAGAAGATGTTGAACCATGTATTTCAGGGCCAAAGAGGTGTGTGATGTGGCTTATGCATTTAAATTGATTTTTTAAACGGTACATATGATCAGTGGTCGCTAACTATTGTTTTATCATTCTTTATAGACCTCATGAGTGGGTACCTTTGAAAGAAATGAAGGTTGATTGGCACTCATGCCTTGATAACAAAGTTGGATTCAAGGTGAGGATTCACTTTGTCCACTTTAAAGTTATAATGCTTTTGGTTGTTGTTTCTCTAAGCTTCGGATGTTAATATCTTTAAAATGACGAGAGAATATTTGATTTTGACCACAATTTACTACTTAATAGAATCTTTTTATACCGGAGCTTAACTCACTACACGATTTGTAACCTTGCTTATGGATAGAGTAATGACTTTGTTGTTATAATACAAGTCAACAGTGGATTGATCTTTTAAATTGTACACTTGATACCTGTGTAATCTTCTTTCAGTAATCACAAGCCCCATCTTGAATAAACATGCAAGTTTCATTCAGGGATTTGCTGTGCCAAAGGAGGCACAAGAAAAAGTCGCAAGATTTTCATTCCATGGACAACCTGTTGAGCTTAAACACGGCAGTGTCGTGATTGCTGCTACCACGAGCTGTACAAATACGTCAAACCCCAGTGTCATGCTTAGGGCAGCCCTAGTTGCCAAAAAAGCTTCTGAGCTTGATTTATAGGTGGGTAGTGTTCTGATGAGTGGTCAATTGCATTGATGTTTTCTTTAACTGCTTACTCATTAGACACTATGTCAGGTAAAACCATGGATTAAAATGAGTCTTGCTCCAGGCTCTGGAGTTGTTACGAAGTACTTGCTGAAGAGGTATAGCTCATGGGTGCTTTATTGATGAAGATCTACAGTTGGTGAGAAACTAAATGCCTCAAAAGAGTGCAAGCACACAGAACAATTGAAGTTTCAATATGATAAAAGTAAATATAATGAAAATTACATATTCTCTGTTTGAGAGTGTTTGATTCTGAGGCCTTCTCCATGCATTCTCTTCTCTTTTATACTTTTCTGATGGTCATTATTAGGGAACTCCTTGAAAATCACTTGTCGTCCTGTAACTACTCACGTTCTTCATTATGACTTAGTTGTCTTGTAACTCCAGTTTTAACCGTTGTCCCTACTTCCTTTATTTAACCGCTTGTGGCTAAAATTTTGGATCATGGGACGTGATAAGATTGCTCATTAACTGCCTTAATAACCATTGTTCATAATGATAACTCGTTTTGGTCTTGAACGTCTTGCAGCCTTGGGTTGCATTTTTATGCGTCAACAATTACTATTATTATTGCTTCCTTGAACGAGGCAAGTAACGATGGTTTGCCTACACGTGGAATAGTGTATCCTTCTTTTTGGTAATAAAATATTTCCCTCTATGGAGGTTAATTTATTAGTTATCTGCGTCATCGTTCCAGGTATAGAATGTTTCAAAATTAAGGCAAGAAATGAAGAACCGAACCCACGAACGGCTCAATCCATTTGCGACACCCTACTTTAATCCTTCAATTCAGACTTTCATAAATCCATAATTTTCACGTAAAAAGTGGTGTAACGTTTTTTTACTTCAATTTATTATACTAAGAGGCCGTTTGGTAACAATTAAAATTCGATTAAAATTGAAAATATAACCGTTATTGGATCCCGCTCGTCTAATAAAAGTCAACAATAACGATTAATTTTTCAATTTTAATCGGATTTTAATCTCTTCCAAACGGGCTCTAATATTTCATCTTACAATTACATTCGCCACCTTCATTTCTTCAAATCAACGACTAGTACAAAATGCTACTTGAATTGCACGTTTTCAGTTTTATCACTCACGAACGGTGCGCCACTCACTCACTACTCCACCACAATCACGTGCATTCCCTCTTCCCGCCAAGACCAAAAATAAATTATTAATCTGAATTACAAATTAAAATTTCACGGGATAAATATAGATTTGGTCCCTAAAGTCACGGAGAAATTTTATATTGGTTCCTAAAATTTATTTTGTTCCAAACCAATCGCTAAAGTTTCTTAATATTTCCAATCTGGTCACTCTATGACTACATCAAATCTAATTCTTTTACTATGCAAGCCTAAATCATGCAAATATAAAAATAAAAAAAACGATAGACCTACGGAGCAATGAAACGTGTTTTAACTTAATATTCAAATTTAATTTTAAAATTCAATATAAACCCATTTTCAGCTCGAGTAAGACCTGTGTAGCAATAAGGTCATTGTCCACTTGTATTGTATACATACTATTTGAAGTTAATACCATCAATAGAAATTGGAACTGACAAGAAATCTCAGTGACTGATTTGTAATAATATATACTTTAAAGACCAAATCGAATTTTCATTGGAATTATAAGGACCAATATTTATTTAACCCTTAAATTTCACTCGCATTTAAAATTTTCTTCCTATAAATACCCCTCTTCTTATCTATCACGTACTTTTACTCCTCTCTCAAGTTTCGACTTCTCTAATCTCATTCAAATTCTAATACTCTTTCATTTGAGCAGAAGAAGAAGCCATGAAAGGACCAAAGAACGCTGCCATTGCTTGCAAGAAGCTCGTCGTCACTGAGTAAATTCGCTCGCTGTTTGGATCACACACACAATTGCGTGTTTTTTTTTTTCTCTGAAACTTTCAAATAATGCGTATATTTTTAACTGATTTGATTTTATTTCTAAATCGAGTTTTCACCAAGTTCAATAAGTAGTTTTTGTTGCTGCATCGTTTTATATTTGATTTTAATGTTTGTTTAATTCTCTGAAAATTTCAAGTAAGGTTTTCAACCTGTTACTCTGATTTTCATTTCTCGTTCGAAGGAGTTTCACCTCTGTGGTTAATTTCGTCGTGTTTCTCGAATCAATCAGTGTACTCCGTTTTCATTATATGATCTAACCAATTCAAAAGCATTCGTTCCTTTTGATTTGATTTGATTATCGTTCTCTTGCATTTTGATCGTGTTTTGTGCTATTTATTCGGTTGGAATCAACAATTGCATGTAACACTGCAAGGTTTGATAGGTAGTTCTTGCGGTTTTATTTTCTTATTTGTATCAGTATTATCGTTCAATTATGCTTTTAATGTTTCGCTTATTTTATTCTATTTACTAATGTTTCGCTTATTTTATTCTATTTACTTATCGTTCAATCAGCTGATTCTTTTGTTTTGTCTTTTTGGTTCGGATTATCTATTTACTAATTATGAGAAGGACAAACAAAAAGCGCAAGGCGGATTTGAACTCATCAAAGAAAGAGAAAGCCAGTAAGAAAAATTCTGGAGGTCCAAAGCGTCCAGCCAGTGCATTCTTCGTTTTTTTGTGAGAATTTTTTTAAATTCCCGTTTTCTATTATGTGAATTAAGATCCATGTTCTAGTTGTTTAATCTGAATGTTTGAATTTTGTGATGTGATAGGGAGGATTTCAGGAAAAGTTACAAGGAGAATTTTCCTGATAACAAATCTGTTGCTGCTGTAAGATTCCTATACATTGATTCACATTTCATGCTCCTACTTTCAGAGCTACTGAAAGCAAAATTGATTGATTAAAATTCTAATTTAAATATCTTTTGTTTCTAAAATTACTTGAATAGATCTCTCGGATTTGTCATTTTTTGTGTAAATTTTTGTAGGTTACCAAAGCTGGTGGTGAGAAATGGAAGTTAATGTCTGATTCTGTAAGATCTTCCAATTTCATTTACGAAACAGTCCCCAAAACTGCATTAATTCTCTGATTATTTTCACACAATTCCCTTTTCCTTATTGATTTATATTAGTTGTTCATTTTTAATATTGGTTTATTTATGCTTTGTGGATTAGGAGAAAGCTCCTTATGTGACAAAGGCTGGCAAGAGAAAAGCAGAATATGATATAGCGCTTGCAGCGTTCAACAAAACTCTGGTAATTCCTTTTTATCTACATATATATGGTAAACGTTGTGAAGTTTGTTTTCTTAAACATACTCGGTTTTCCATTTTAAATTACAATGGCAAGGGGGAAGCAAAAATGCCGGCGGAATCTGAGAAGTCATCTGGTGAGGTCCATGATGATGCTGAGGACGAAGCTAGCTCTTAGGTAATGTCATTTTTTCATACGGATGTATGTTATTGTTGATTCCTTTTTGGAATGCAGTCATATTTAGACTAGTATAATTTGACGCTATTCATTGTTTGAGCTAATTGTTATGTGTACTTGTTGTCCTCTCATTGCCTTGGGCTTCTGAATGTGTTAATTTCTACTCAAAGATCAATTTTCTGGGCATAAGTTTAAATTGCCGTTTAGTGATTAACAGCTTGCAATTTAACAGTAGTATCAACCTATTTCGTACTAAGCCTCTATCATCAATTTTTGAAACTCTCTACGATTGTATTTAAGCATGTTAAACATGTTCCAACATTGTGTAGTTATTTTATGTTGTGCAATAAAATTGGGATAATGATCAAGTCATCGAGTTGGGGAGCTGATTTCATGTGTTTTTGGTTGCAGGTGCACGTTTATGGGTTTTGTCAGTTTACTAGTACTGATAAATGGACAGGGAAATATAGTCTTCATTAGTTGTCTTCATTAGTAGTTGTATCTAATGAAAGATTTCAATAAGAGATTGTGCTTAGTTTTGTTTTGTGTTGAAGATTGCGATTACCATCACATATTATGGTAGAATTTGCTGTCCTTTCTTTTTCCTTGCTGTAACGTGTTGAAGATTGTAATTACTATCACATATTATATGCCATTGAATTTGCACTGGTTAAACCATATTTCACTTCCCTCCTTTTTACCTGTTTAACAGATAAGGGAATCTGGATGAACTCAATTAATATTATTAGTAATAAAGAAAGAAAAAGAAATTTTATCTTTTGCCCTTATGCTATCTAATTCTATCTAACACTTTTAATTAACTGTGTTCATACAATATCTTTAACTAGAAAGGATCAGAATAAATGACTCAAATACTGTAAAGTAGCATATTTTGCCTAAATTTATAAGCACCATTTTACTACTTATTTCTGCTAGAAGATGCCTAGCCATGCTCTCAGGGAAGGATTAGAGTTAGCCAATGGATTGTGGATAAGAATAGTCGAGTTCGATGCTTTCTAAGTTGTCAACCCTTGAGTTTGGTTTTCAGTTTAGCGAGACGTCAAATTTATGATTGTAGTATTTCTTTGTGAGGTAGGCTATGGCCTATGGATAGAAGTATCAAAATGGATGTATTTAAACTGATACGGGCTTGTTGCGGGCCTATATCGGCCCGTCTGAAAATAGGACCTGACCTCTCTTCCAAATTTTCTTACAAATAAAGTTTATGGATTTAAATGTTCAAAACTGACATAGAATTCAATAAACAAAATTTTTCCCGGCGATTGGACATGTGTGGAAATGAACCAGAAAAAAAAAAAAGGTAATTACCTCAAATGGAAAAATCCATAAATTTAAATCTAAAACAAAATTTAAATTTCAAAAAATTAAAAATGTATCTGATCTTAGACTAGACAGTGTCCATCTCATCTAGCCCCACAACCTCCAGCCCTAATTACACACGAAATTATCTACACCTATGACCTACCAAGTAGCCTAGACCCTAGAGGTTTCAAACCAGGTAGACCCGTCCAGCATTGAGACGGTTTGTGCTTAATTTTCCCCGCACTAGGCCTGTCATGAGTACATCATGCAATACATGTGAACCATGCATGTGGCCTGTGGGCCTGGTTATTGTAATTTTCGACCAGTTTAACTCGAATTTACTTACAATGAAATTTCATAACTACAATTAGGGGTGGCATGGGTTGGGTTGGGTTGGATTGATTTTTGCTTCAATCCGAATCAAACCCAAAATAATCTTTTTGATCAAAATTTAACTCAATTCAACCTCGTGTAAATGTTAAAACACAACTCAACCCAATACAATCAAGTATCAATCGGGTTGAGTTGATCGGTTTGGGACGACTTGTCAACAAAAATTAAGTCATCCAATTTTCTATTGTACTAAATTCGGATAGACAAGATTAAATACTAAGTAAATAAATAAATATACAAAATTGTCTATCATCTTATTCAATTCTCATTAGTATAGCATACAAAAAACAAAGTGCATTTAACATAATATGGAAAACTTATACTACATTTATTGTGGGAAAGACTCCTCTAAAATGTACCAATGTAATTACAGTTACATTATCCACTCATATTTTTAGGTTCTTTTTATTTTTTAAACTTTTTTTTTAAGTAAGCGGGTCGGGTTAGGCGGGTTTATTCGATCTTCACGAGTTAACCCTAACCCGCCCCGCCCCGCCCCGCTTACACGGTCAGCCCACCAAACTCATGTAAAAACAACAAAAAAATCGATCCAAACTGGCCGGGTTGGTTCGGGTTGGGCGGTTTGGTCGGGTTTGATCGAGTTTTACCCACCTCTAACTACAATAGTTTTATATAATTTCAAAATTAACAAATTTATAAAATATTTCAAAAATCACGTGGTATGTGAATGCAACAGTGTGATATGCGATCGTGACATGTTCTGATAAATAATTGTTTTGCGAGTTCAATAAATTGTGTGATTATAACTTAATACTTGTTTGATACCTATTAATTTATTCTATGATTTGTTATATGATTATTTTCAATTACACATTCACACAATAAAATATTTTATATATATGTCAAAAAAAAAATTATCACTTTTTAATCACACATTTTTCTAAAAATCATTATTCAAAATTCTTTTTTCAACAATAATGGTTGTCAAATAGGCTTTTAGTATGATGTCTGATCCGTGACATAATATATGTGACGTGTTAGTTACATATGTGACTACCTGGTTTTTATTCTTTTTAAATTTTTTTAGAAAGGAGTTAATGCCTAATTAATAAAATTAAAACTTACAAGTTCAGGCAATTTTCTTTTTATCTATTTGACAACCCCAAAATCGAGTAGCCTAGCTATCCTTTTTCAAGGATTTCCACATTTTACACTTTAAATTGGCTTTTACCATATATTTAATGAAGTTAGGGAAATAAAACAGATCAAGATTAAAATAAGTAACAAATAATATCAACCTTACATCAGTCTTGACCTTGAAAAGTAATATACATATTCTATATATACATAAAAAAAAAATCACTTTTAAAACAAAAATATTAAACACAATTTGTCAACCTTCTCTTCATAACTTGTAGATAAAAAGTTGAAAATCAATTTGAGATGTCCCTATCATATTAATTAATTTAACACTTAAAGTCCCAATGAAGAAACAAAATTCACACACTATATGGGATTATACCCACAATTTAGGCAAGTATGCTTACCAGGGTGATTGAGGGTGACAGAGTGGGATGAAAAGAATTGATTGGGTTTTATTTTTTTAAACCGTTCCATCGTATATTGACACGCGTCCCTCTATTTTTAAATGTATAATTAAAACTGTCATTGTAGCAAGGCTCTTTAGACAAAGCCCATAGATAATGAAAAATCCACTTTTATATCTACAATATTTTACACGAGTCAAATATTTGTTTACACATTAATACCAAAATTCGTGGCAATTGCCCGCGTATAGATTCCACATGTTTCAAGTCCTCAATCTATTTTTATTGGCATTTAAGTCTCCAACCTATAATTTATATTGCACTGTGGTCCTCAGTTGATGAAATCATCAAAATGCTATGTAATACATACCTCGCTAGTGGTGTCAAAATAATTCAAGTCGTTCAAGCCTAGACGATCCATCCTTTTGAAAAATTAGATCGTACTAATCCTGGCCCAATTCGAGCGGGTCCACACTATAATGAATGGGCTTGGCCATGCCAAACTTGAGAGCTTGTTTGATGCTCATTTTATTTTTAATTATTTTTATTTTTTTTTTTGCGAAAAAATGTATTTTGGAATAACGATTTGATGAAGAATGTGTGGTTAAAAAATAAGGAAAAAATTTAGATTTACGTGTAATATTATTTTATTGAAAAATGCATGATTGAAAAAAAAAGAGCAAAATATATTTTAAAAAGAATGAGAATCAAAAAAGGTCTGATTGTTCAATTTAGATGATGCATTCAAACCGATTCAATTTACTTGGTTATTAAATGAATTAAAAACTATTAGAAAATAAAATAGTTATTGAGCTATCTTTTAGTTCCTAACATAGTGAGTCTTTCTTTCTTAATTCTAATCAAATTTTATGTTTCTAATTTTTTTTCATTTTTATAATATCTCATTTCTCACACAATATTATTTCTTTTTAAGTAGGGCTTACTTAAAATTGTGTTCATTTTTCAAAAAAATGAAAAAGGAACACTAAGGGCGCGTTTGGTTTGTATTCTGTTTTCAATTATGAATTCATTTTTTGTTTTTTGTTTCGAGGGATAATTTTAAAATTGCAGAAAACGCATTTGATTTAAAAAATTTAGAAATAGTCTATGACATTTTCTTCAATTAATTTTATTATTTAGTGAAACATATCAATTTTATGCTTATATATGATGATTTAGTTTTATGGGTATTTGTATTTGGGGTAGGTTTTTTTGTGATTTTATTAATTATTTTAATTTGAGAAATGTTTAAGTTCATTTTCCTTGTTTTCGAAAATACTTTTTTGAAAATAACATACCAAACACGTTTTGATTGTTTTAGAAAATTGAAAATTGAAAATGGCTTCAAAATGACAAACCAAATGCACTCTAAGAGTTGGATAGGCTGCAACATCGGTAGATTTGTTCGCTAGTCCAGTGGAGACGTTTCGGGCCCGACTTGGATGATATTCTTTGATCAGTCGGTTTAGGCCAATATGAGTCTCAATTGTGATGCTGTAGGAAGGCTGACCTGGCTAGCAATACTGGCAGATTTGTGAGCCAGTATGATTTTCAAATTTGAAAGATGTTCCGAGATTGGTTCAGATGGTGATATTTTTTGTTGGATCAGCTGGTTGGGTCTAACCTGCAATATTAACGAATCAGTGGGCTAATTCGATCCTCATTTTAGGCTTGGCTCAGAGTAACATATATGATTTTACGTAAAAATAAATAAAAATGCAAATAGGAAAAAAAGAAAAAATGATAAGTCGCGGCCA
>CAIGRL010257938.1:0-14253 GCA_903798325.1 Fraxinus xanthoxyloides | reverse complement strand
GAAACTTCGAGCTTCATCACACGTTTCAATTCTATAGCTGGTATTTGTGCAGGATGTAATTCGGTTCACTTTGTCGCAGGAGAATACAAGACGATATTCGTGCAGCTCGGTCACGATAGAGAATAGTCTGATATCGATAAGTCCGCCTGTCCCATTATGCTTTTACCATAAAAATATTCACGAAACCCATAGAGAATCCAATGACGTACGACACGCCAATTCTCACGACATCCAAAGCTCAATGATGAGAAAGGAGAGAACCGAAGAAGGGGCCGAATGCAGCATGAAGACATCCATGATTCTATATGTCAAGAAATATCATCATGAACAGAGATAAGATGATATGAAGCATCTAATTCAGTGCTTAGTAACAGATATTGTTTATGTCAACGATACTCATAACCAAAAGAAACCCTAAACAGTTAGAATTGAGCAACTAACAGGAAATACCATAAATGATGAAAAAGACCAAACAACTTAATAACACTATGGGACAGCAGGAATGCCTACTCATTAAGCCAACCTGAAGAATTCTGCTCAGGAAACGGGTGATGAGGTCCAGGAACAAAGCCTAACGATCCAGGCCTCGGAACTGGAGGACGGAATACACCACTCATATCTGGCAAAGGCTGTCCTGACCTCACATGATTAATCCTTCTATGGTTTAGCTCATCCAGTCGAGGAGCATATCGTTGCATTGTAGAGGTATTCATACCACCGTAAGTGGAGTTACCTGATGGAACTGGTTGTCCATATGTAGGATGATACCCAGGACCAGGGTTGGGTGTATAATTTGGAGTCCAAGAATGAGGATGATCGTGCCTTCCCGGCAGATTTACATTTGAATGGATAGTTACATCCCTCCCATACTTCTCCATCTCATAAGATCTATAACTATGGATGTCTGTGGTCCCTCTTGGATAGCCCAGCGATGGTTCTGAGGTCCTAAACCCGTATTCAGGATTAGGAGTGTGGGACCGCCAGTTGGTCAAACTCGGAAAAGGCTCCTCACTATGCAATCGGTACTTCCTAACCAAATCATCATCCAGATTTCCACCATGTCTTGTTTGTGAGTAGGAGCGTGATACAGAGAAGCTATTACTCCCAGAATGCTTGTCATCTTCCATCCCAACATCCATGTGAGAGTGTCTTTCAGGAGATTTCGGTGAACGGTGATCAGATAATCTGCCACCATCCACGTTCGGGTAAGGCTGGCAGGAGACAGAATGCTTGCCAGTGGATTTGTCTTCCAGAGACATACCCCGTCTTCTTTTCCTTTTCCTTTTGCCACGAAACTCCTCTGAATTCCCTTCAGATTGATTTTTCTGGTGCCCAAGATTCCTATCCCCTTCAGTGACAGAGCTGTCATGCGGAAATTCTTCGTTGTGACTTGTAGCCACCCTTGCTTCTTGTTCCTGGTGTTCTCGTCTATTACCCAGATTCCTATCATCACCCTGGTGCACAGGATATTCATCAAGATTATTCCGTCCCCCTGGAGCATCAGAAACATTCTCTAACCGGGGTTCCTGCAAGGATGACTTCTTTTGATCCTTGGACAAGTGCCCATGTTGTTGAGCAATATCCTTGTGTTTAGGTGTCCAGTCTGGATGACTCCAAAGGTATAGTGGTGGTGCATTCACATTCCAATCCTCCATTTGTTTGTCATTTACATCAACAGATCCAGGCAAATAAAAGGACTGAATAGACAGAAAATATCTCAAAAACAACAGATAAAAAGGGGTGTGGCCAGAGATTTAATCCAGAATTAGCTACAATAAAACTACTGACTTACTTTGCCCGCTAGCATTTGATCATTCTCCCAAATCAGATCATATGGAAAGTCCTTTTTATCCAATCTGGTAAATGAAATAAAAAATGAAAGTGGGGACATTCCTCACAGAATGGGGGAAAAAGAATGGCACCCGCAACCCGGGGAGCTAGGGAAAGGGGTAGAGGGGTAGAGTAAAGAGAGAAAATATTATATAAATACCGTTGTGTCTCTTGTGGCACAATAAGGATTAGAAGTTTAGGTTTAAACTGAAGAGCTTTATCGATAAATTTGTTTGCAAGACTTGCATTAACTCCGAAGGGAGGGTTCAGCCCCATGATCTGACCAAAAATAGAAATCAATTGTAAAGAATTTGATGAGGGAACACAAATTGTGCACATAGAGAAGTGCTTCTCACCAATTTCGACCCGGGCGGCAACTCTTTTGGTTGGACTTCCATCCAATCCCTCTTCTCAAAATTGAAATCATTCTGTAAAAGACCATAAGAGACGCAAAAATCAATCTAACCATAGATATGCAACAGACTTCAGGATCAGCTTTTCATCATTATTGCATCAAAGTAATTTTGCGCAGTGGATTTTTCAATTGCAGATTACACCCCTGTTTGGAGCCCATTTTATGGGAAAAAGAATGAACTTTTGTACCGTTGATGGCCAAATTCAACCACATTTTTTTTGCTTTTATCTCACATTGGTGGGACCTAGCTCACTATGCAACGGTCAAAAATCTCATTTTTTTGGACCAGAAAATGGGCTCCACACAGGGGCTACATTTCAAATACGTCAATTGTATCACAAGAAAAATGTAGGCAACAATTATAAGAACCTTATAAAAAAACTCATATAACCCTCACGAGTCTTGAAGATCAAAAATCTCAGTAGGCCATGGTGCTGCCTATAAAGGAGAATTCCCAGTGAAAAAATTATCAATACAAAAAATAAATTGTATTTTCATAAGATGTGTGCTATACATCTGTATAGGTGTTTATTGAAGAGTTATTCACAATATAAGCTTAGCTGTTGCCCAAAGGCAACGAAACCATCCAAACAACATCATTGCAGCAGAAAAATATGTAGAATATAAAGTCTAGAGCAGTTTATCATGGCTAGATATAAACATGGACAATTCCAAAACAATAATGTTATTTAGCACCACTAGTGCTAAAACACAACTCTAAGTGGCACTATGTGTCACACATGTAATGTCGCTTAGTACCACCTAGACTGGTAACACCAGCGGTTCTAAATAGCGTTCCAAAAAGAACCAAGGAGAGCCAAGTTGATGAGACGGACTATATTAGAGATGGTTAAAGTTTTCAGCCATAACATAGCTCAACGAGCATATTTTTCATCATTGTAACACACAAAAGCAACTAGAAAAGGTTCCCTGATGATTTAGCTTAAAAATCATAAAAAGGCACTAAAAGCATTTTCAGCAACTATAAATCATCTTTTTTGTTTTACTAATGACAGTTTGCAAAATTATATATGGTGGTGAATATGGACAGCACCTTTGTCTGTACAATGTCATAGTTCCTGTAAAAGCAATTCTTTCCCATCTCATCAAGCTTCTCTTTCATATGGCAGCTAAAATCGTTTGAACCGCAACAAAAGTCAACAACCTGATACGAAAGAAAAACACAAGATAAGAAGTTACAAATAGAAGCAATAAGAAATAAAGGTTCTAATATAGCTCACTTATATAATAAATTTCAAGTTAATATGAAGCAGCCCAGATTTATTGCATTTAAGATGTTTGAAACTACGCTCAAAAGCATAGAGTTATCAAGAGAAGAAATTTAAAAATTGTAACAAAAGCACACAATACCTATCAAAAGCTCTCAAAGTACAAATTTGCACCATGAAGGAAAGGTAGGGTAAGTCAAAGTAGAACCTTACATCCCAATCCACAGGTATCCCTCTTGATATTGTAGTCATACAAAGATCATATTTCCCCTATATTTTGTTACTCCTGTAATTCTGATGTTGCATGTTCATTATTAAAGCCTAAACATTCCATTTACCCATTCATAAAGAGGAAGCAATCGAATGAATAACTTCAACTTCTGTATTTTATCATACCTATTGTGGAACATAACCTATATCTTCATTATTTCAATTCTCATGCTTTATAGGAAAATTTAACGGTGCTTTCAAATTTGTTTCAAATTTATTTCCTCGGTGCAGTTCAAATTTGCAGTAGTTGAAGATCCGAGTAGCAAGAGAACCTAACCAACAAAAAAGGAAAATAAATGCAGAAGTAAAACAGTAAAACCACGCAAAATAGCCCATTTCATGATAAAAGGATAAATTAGGCTTTTACCATGTCACCATCTTTAACATACCAATGGAGAATATCAACTATCTGCAAGGGGAAAGCAGATCATCAGCATGTTCTACAATAAATAAAAGAGTCTATTTCAAACCTTGTACAATGGAAAAGATATTGATGGAACACCTACTAGAAGCACAGGACCTTTAGCACCATCACAGTCACTAAATACTAAACAAGCAGCTTCAAGAGTAATAGAAAGTAGGATCCATATCCAATGTTGTAAACACAGAGTTAGAGATGACATCAACTTGTATACGCAGATATGCACATGTGCATTGTTTATAGAATAGGTGGGTGCATAAAAAACCCCATACGTTAAAGTTCTCGCTCACTAAAAATTCCCTTAATTGCAACAGAGTAATTCATGGCTCGTAGAAAGTCAATGAACGTGTCTTCTTTCTCATGAATAAGGGTCAGTACAAAAATAATCATGTACTCTGCGAGTTCAATACACTGAGAAGTTTTGCAGCAGAAAACTTGAATGCGTGAAAATGATCAAGACAAGTCAACCTAAAATGTTTCATTTAAAAATGATAAAATAAAAAAAATAAAAATAAAAAGATGAACTTACCTCTTTAAGCTTCTCCAATTTGGTGAAGTGGCGACCAAAGGATGTGTATCTCATTCCATATAGGAATGGAGAAAGATACACTTTAAGCTTTTCCTGCAAAATGAAGTAGCATGTCTGTAAAGCACGGCCCCCAAATCTATGAACTTCAGAGCACTAAAGGAAAGAAGCACCATATGAAAACCAATAGCATGCTGCCAAGCACATCATAAATTTGAAGTGCACAGGTAATAAGAAGTTTCTGCCAAGCAGAAGAAACCATGTTTAACGGTCCAATGTGCAATTGCAAACAGTTTCATATAAACTATATAAACACGAAACAAAAATCCTTGTATGCCCACTTCGATATTAACTGAATTTGAATGGCATGTCATTCTGCCTATCACAACACAGGCCAAAAACATTCTTTTTCATAAAAAAATATGTCACTGCAATCTCAGGGAAGTCCAGAATCAGCTCAAACAATAAGAAACGGCTAAACCTTTTAAGCTAAAGTAGTAATTGACAGGTATATTTTGGTCCAGGACACTTAAAACAAGATATTATTTCCACTGACAAACATTTTTATCCTTGACCATTAGACTAGCATTGGGCATATCTTTATATATACAGAATAGCGACAGCCATACCCACTAAGCACTAAGCAGTGGCCATCCTCTTCTACCGTTGACAAATATGAAAAGTATACAAGCGAATAGCACCTCTGATGACTATATCTTAATAGATGTTCTGGAGGACACTAATCAGAGTAAATCCCCAGTGGATCTATAAATTATTATTGATAATTCGTGAACAACTCCATACAAGATTGTCAGCAAATAGAGCAGTCACCAGCTTTTCTGCTGCTGCAACTGCAAGCCAAGTAAATTTGTTGTGTGACACTAAACAATGCTCAAACTCAGGTTTCAGGTTTAGCTGGTTCATGAAATTTTGTGGCTTCCAAGTTATGTCATTGTAGTTACTACCTTTTTTCAGTTATCAAGGTAAAAATAATTGATAGAAATTCACTTTTGGGGAGCTTGAGTCCTCATGAATATACAGAACTCTTTTAGCTACCCAGAGCAAAACGAAGATTTCAAGCCTATCAATCTATAAGAAAATTAGAGAAATATAGCCCAGAAAAACTTTATTACATTAAAGCATCCATCTGAAAACCAATAAGTGGAGAGATCATCCAAGGTTTTACAATTTGGGAAGTCATAATTCACCAATATAAGACAGCTCAAACAAAAAATAAAGAAATTTCACATAAGATAAATAATTCATCCTTGATTATGGACCCAAAGAGAATAAAAAACACACCACCGAAAATTAAGCATTGAGCATGGACAATTACCTTCCATTTCATCACTTGGTAGAGAAGATCAGTTCCACAGACGGATTTTGCATCTGTAACACAGCCTGCTTCCATTTTTTGCAAAGCTGCACGCACAGCCTGTAAATGCATATGAATTAAAATTCCAATGAAATCAAATAATCATAACAAGGCCAACAAATCTTGAACATATACCTCAACTGAACCCTCAACCTTCCCCAAGGTTACATTCTTGTCTACCGCATACTTTGAAGAATGGATATGTGTTGATGGTGCTTTATGCTTAACTATAATTTCTTTAAGAGTTACCGAGGATGAAGCATCTTTCATCATAGCCAATATTCTGCACGACAATAATATTAACAACATTAATAATAGAAATTGCATTGTGTACTAACATGGTTGTGTGTACAGTGTTGCCCTGGGTCTATTCGGATGAGGGATAACCATGGGCGATTACCTTTTCTTTGCTTCGGCATCAAGGTTCAACAAATTGTTTGTTCCTTTAGTCTTCAACTTCTGGCTTAACTCCTCTTCTCCATCAACTCTTTCCACCTTTCTTGACTTCACTGAGTCTGAATCAGTACTATAAAACCTCGTAAATAACTGCTCTCCCAAAGATATCCTGTCGTCTGTGACAGTAGATTCATTTGGTTTCTCCGGACAACTGTTGTTTGAAGCCACTTTCTGTTTTTTAAAAGACAATTGTCCAGACGATTTACCCCCCGTCCTTTGTGAAAGATAGCCTTGTTTTACTGCTGAAGATAAGTTTCCAACCCCTTTTGACGGTTTTGCAGCACTTTTCTTCCCAGCAGCATCTTCTAAAGCAAAATTTCTCTGCTTTGTCACTTCTTTCTGCTTGCCGTATGCTTCTAAGGGTTGCTTTTTCTTATTATTTTGCTCAGAACCAGGGAATTTTATATGATTTCGAATAGGGGTACAAAGATCTTCATCAATATCATGTTCCCTGATAAGGATCAAGTCAATAAAAATGATTTGCATACTACAGCCAGTAAATTCAATTTAGAAAGTTGCACAAACACTCACAAGCAGTAAATCAATATACGGTTCGGTATAAGACCCTCCCAAGCCCTTTGCACAATGTTTTCATCCTCATCTTCGAATGCAATCTCACTGGTCAATGTAACCGAAACTTTAGAACTCTAAATGAGACCACAAGATTGGATCATTGTCTCAAATAAATTTCAAAAAGAGTTTAGGAACACCTTGGCAAACATTTTCTATGATATGCCCTAGGACAACGCCTACATACAGCAAACTGCAATTTACGATCAGACTTCACTTCTAATTCCTTACAGACATGGCATTTGTGAAGGGGACATGCAAATTGTTCCCCAGTAGCAATCTTTCTTTGGAGTTCTGCTGCTGCAGCTTCATCACCCTTATGGAGAAGTTTTGCTACACAACCAGGATGATAAAAGTGCCCACAAGCTCCATTAACACAACGAAAGACCTGAAAAATATCGGCACAAGAAAACCTTTTGAGATTCATATATAGAAGAATGCAAGGCCCTAGAGAGCTAAAAACTAACATAGGAATTTGACATCATCTTTATGATTTAGATGAAGATAAGTTACAGGACCCAATGATAATACTAACAAGAAGATGGAAACTCACAACATTGGGTCAACATGAGATGTGAAGATAATTATTGTTTCTGTAAATTGCAGAAAGTCCAGGCATACAAAAAAGGAAGATGGAAAAACTACTAATAAAAGCTGATTCAAAACACCACTCACAACCGTTGTACCAAATGAACCCCTAGTGTGTCTCATACAAACTACAAAGCTACCATTTGCATGAGAATTAAACAAGTGTCACTTTACAAAAACCAAACAAGTGATGGTCCAACATTTTCAAATAAACTCATACCTCAGCACCAGATGATTCATCAGAAGACCCCAATTCCCCACAAGCAAAGCACTGGTGCTGCTTATACTCACAATTCTTACAATAAAAATCAATGTTTTTCAATGCCTGAAATTGAAACATACAATGTCAGAAGCAAAATTCATTAGGGAAACAAAAACTTCTAAGAAAAAGAGAAGGCAAAGAGGTAATCAATATAGGAGGGAAGTCGACCTCCAGTTCTGCATGGGTATAGCCAAGAGACGAACATTCAGAATCAGCACCATCCTCAA
The DNA here is from genome assembly GCA_903798325.1 of Fraxinus xanthoxyloides. Classification (NCBI taxonomy): domain Eukaryota; kingdom Viridiplantae; phylum Streptophyta; class Magnoliopsida; order Lamiales; family Oleaceae; genus Fraxinus; species Fraxinus xanthoxyloides. The sequence continues at coordinate 6,084 of CAIGRL010257938.1, read as the reverse complement.
CGGTAGGATGAAATGACCTTATGCATTTCCCCTCACAACTGATCAAGCCGACAAGTGATAGTTATAAGAGAGAAGATGAGTCCGTTATTATTTGCAGAAAGTGGAAAGCAGTTCATCAAACAATAGAAAATAATGCAAAATGCCTCAAGATATAACATTTAATAACTAAGACAACAAAATGCAATATGGAGATATACTATTTTTTCAAAATTGAGCCGAAACAGACACCCTGTTCAACAGGGAACAGCCACTAAACCAAGTAACTGTCTATAACCACCATAACAAAAAACTGAGGAAAAAACAGCAAAAAAACAGTTCAACAGTTAATCGATTTAACAGGTACCAGTTTTGCCGGCTAGGGTTTTCGTTAGGAACACAAATTTTATTTACTAATGTGCTAAAGCAGTTAAAGGCACATAATTCAATTCTTGACTCCAGAACTTAACTAATACATCCGCCAATCATTTTATAAGAAACTGGTTCACTACTCCCAACAGTTTTAGATGAGGGATGACTTTACATGTTTAAAGGTTTAAAGCCGAACACAATTCGATTTCTATTTTCATTACAAGTTATTCTATCTTTTTCATTCGATTTTAATTTTAATTTTTTGCTTGATTTCTATTAAAATTAGAAGTGGACATGAGGAAAACTGAATGTAGAATAATGAATTTGACTATAGAATAATAAATTTGAAAAATTAACTCATCTTTATCAATTTTTTGTGGTATACAAATATACTTATTTATTATAATCGGATTCGACTTTCGAGCCTTGGCCCTTAACTTTTCAAGGTCAATGTCCGGTTTAGTTTTGAAAACATAGGTGATATATCATTCAAATTACAGTTAAAGTAATACAAGAATTTACCTAAACATTCTGCACAAAAAGCAAAATTAACAGACTTAAATTAGTGTTTAGAAGATTCTAGCCCATGTCAAAACCCTCACCCTTGGCCTGATAAGTAAATTTCTTTTTGCAATCCAAACAGACAATTCTATTAAATTCTAAATTTTAAAAAGCACTGAAGATTAAGTCAAGTGCCATTACACATTTTATTCTCAAATAAAATAAGAAACGATTAATGCTCTGTACATCTGTACATATTGATATACATATTTGCCTCAAGTCCAACTACTTAAGGTGTGCATTTTTTAGAAGTTCTGGGCTGGAAAAATTACTAATTTTTTTTAAAAACCATATATACATTGCCCCCTCCCCCTTGATTTGGTCCCTTCTTCATCCTTCATTTTTTGGCAAATCCATATTCCTTTATATGTAATTATGTAGACAATCATCACCTATGATAGAACCAAAAAAAAAAAAAAAAGGATAATTGAAACATTAAATTAAAAAATTGGAAGTTCGTGATGGCTGGTGGGGGCTAGGTGGCGGCAGTACTGGTGGTGTGGCAGGGACATGGAGTCAATGCTGGGGCTTGATGGATGGGATGGTTAGATGGAGATGAAATAAAAAAATTTTGTGTTCTTTTCATTTTTTTCATTTTATTTCTTTTATTTTTCTTCTATAGGATATGTACAACAATAACTTCAGGTATACAGAGGATATAATGCTTGCTAATGAAGGAGGATGTTTGGTACTATTATACACCAAAACATGATAACAATATGTACTTAAACAGAATTGTTACAGAAATGCAAAGCTAAAGGCAAGAACATCGTACCACAAAAGAGTTCCACCATTGTCACAAATTGCGCATACCGAGTCAAAACAGTTATCTTCTTCATCAGACATATCATCTTCATTTTCACCAATTATATCATCGTCAACGATAAAATCGGACTTTGATGTTGTTCCAATGTCCTAGATTAAAAGAAGTCATGTGGTCAATACTGATTGTTGAATCAAGTTGTATTATCATCTGCATGAGTGAGAGAGGGAGAAGAGAACCTCACTAAATGCTTTCCTCTTAGTAGGCTTCTCCTCGAGAAATCCAACTAAAAGCTGTTAGAAGAATATAGTTGAAAAAAAACCCTCATTACAGTGTATAAATAATTAGAACAAAAAGAAAATGACAAAAAAAAGTAAAATTATCACATAAATAATTCACCATATACCCCACATTAAAGCAACATGATACCCAAAACACAATGAACTATTTAATCTTTAGTTTATGCCCCATGCCAAACAAATTTTGGCTTCATGCATACAGACTAAATCATGAAGGAAGGAATGCGATGGAAAATTCAACTACAAAAGCGGGGAAGAAAGAGTAAGTTTGACCACAAGACCTTCAAGCAAGCTAACAGATGATTTCAATTCCTCTGGATCAACCTCTTTATAATATGCACACATTTCTTACAAATGAGGAAGTGGATAAACTATGACTCCACAAGTGCTTGATGAAATTGCAACAACTTGACTAGTTAATTCTTCACTTCATCTTTTTGAGTCAGGCAGTATTAAAGAATGAGTACAGACCTTTGATTTTGCCAATGTTGCATCTCTCTTAACAGCTTCGTCAATTAAAGAAACGTGGTCTATAAGATCATTTTCAGAAGGCCTGGGCTCGAACAAGCTACAAGTGGCCAAAAATGTGAAAAATGCAGTATAAAACGAAGAGATATTGAACATGTAGCAAAGTCTGAATTACAACCTGAAGACTTTACCCAAATGATCCCACAAAGCTTTGTGAGATGTTCCTGGATTCCTTTTCACAAGATGTAGGCAGTGCACCGTGATTAAGATCGTCCTTATTATATTCTCAAAAGCCTTCCTTGGATTCAGAAGCCTGATCCAGTAATTCTCTTTTGTTAACACCGAAATCTCAGGCTTCTCATTAGAAAGATCAAACTTCCAAGCTACAACCTGCTTATAGATTTTCTGAAGTCCTTTATCAAAGGACCCACGTAAGAAGATCTGCTTTTGCTTCCCATCTGGAGTCTCAACTTTCTTCCACTGAATTGGTAACTCCGCAAACGAAATGGGTTCATCCTCGCCATCCACAAATTCGTAGATTCCTACAGAACGTGGAGGTGCTTCACCTTCGTCATCCGAAGAAGCCATCTGTTTCTTGGACTCACTTTTCTTCAAAACCCTGACATATTTACAAAATGAAAAATTAAAACACAGCAACAACAAGAGAGAGTGAGCAAAGATTTGGTCAAGCTATGACGGTTAATTGATTATTTAACATATTTCAGATTTCTCGAATGAATATCAGCAAAATATAATTTTAAAACCCAGAAATTCACTATGATTTCAGTTTCAGTTTACTACTGCTCTATTCATCAAGAATTGCAAAAACCAAATGAGTAGCACGGGCGGAGCCACCTGGGCTCTACTGGGGGCAACCGCCTCCAATTGATTTTGGTCCCGGGAATTTCACCGATTCCAAATGAGGGGCAGCCGAGGCTGGTTCTAAAGGCAAGGGGAAAACCATAAACAATCACATCAAAAATTCAAGATGGATGTTGAGAAAATAGCCGTTGCTAAGGAAGATTACCATCAATGAACAACAGTTTTCGAAGAAAAAAAAATTCTTAAATCATTCACAACAATCAACTCGAAAGGAGTGCGAAATCAACAAATAAACTATAAAACCCGTTTTTACACGAATAAATCTGATTCTACCTTCCAATTTGAGTTATCCTTCTAGAAATCACGCCAACACAAGAAAAATTGGTGCCACGGTCCCTCTCCTTTACGATATATTGTTCCCCATTTTTACTGTAAATAAATACCAAAGAAATGACCCTAATATACGGCTTGTGGATTGGCTTTTAATTGGGCTTTATGTGGCTCGTAAGAAAGTAGGTAAAAACTCAAAAAATTGATACAATTCAATTTTCAGGTGTCAAATTTTAAAATATAAAATTCAGGTATTTATTTATTGTTTAAAATATTTTTATTAAATATTTAATTCTAATATAATAAAATTAACTCACCCCACCTCCACCACCCCTATCGTTCCGACCACCACTCTTTTCCGACGGTTAGTTCGGTGACCGTTTCGACGACTATTCCGGTAATCGTTCCGTCGCAGCTTTATTTCGACAACTGTTCCGATTTCGACAATTTATACAATATGGTCACAGATTCACAATTTAGATAGTTACATATTATTTTTCAGTCACAAATAATAATTTTTATACATCACATATTATTTTACGGTCACAGTTCAAAAATTTTGTAGGTCACAATTAATTTATTGGTCAAGGATTTCAAACTAGTTGGTCATCAAAATTTATAGGTCGCACGGTCACAATTTCCAAATAGTTGGTCACAGATTTTTTCACGGTCCCAGATTATATAATTTTTAGGTCGCAGATAACAAAATAGTTGGTCATGAATTATATTTTTAGTCTCGAATTATCGAATTTTAAAGTCACAAATTATATCTTTAGTCACAAAATCTAAATTACAAATCTGTCAGATCCTCCACCTGCACCACCGTCGACTACCACCGCCATTGTCAACCCACCACATACCACATCTGGTCAAATACTACCGCACACCGACAACGCCACCACCACCGCAAGCAGATCTGAGCGCCACCACCACCACGACCGCACGCACAGCACCGCGACTGCACAATCCCGCAGCCATTGCCCACCTCCAACAAAAACATGTCTAAATCCACAACCACCATCTCCGCTGCACAATTACCTCGGCCAGCATCCACAAATCACAACCACCACCTCATCAAATCAACCATCTTCTTCACATTTACCACACTACACCACAACCATCAAATACAACATAACACAACGAATGAAGAGAAAACAAAGAGAATTCGAAGGAGGCGGAGAACCAAAGATCCAACCAAAATTTGAACTCTATGGAATGAGCAGTGGAAATGTTGTCAAAAAATGACGAATCTGCACGGTGCGGCGACGTCACCGACAGAGATGGAGAGCAGACGGAGAAAATGGGACGTCACTGCAGTCGGGCATTGCGCACAAGCGCTGCTTCGCTGCGTTACGTTGCTGCGGTACGTTGCTCCGGTGACAGTGTGTGGCAAAGAGAAAAGAGAAGGAAGAGATGAGGAGAAGGAGGAGGGGGGACAACAAAGAGAGAGGAGTGGAAGGAAAAATGAAGGGATTTAAGGTTTGGGATTGAAATTCTGTGGGGCTAGGTGGTAGGGTGGGTATATAGATTAATTTAATTTTATAATATTATTATTAATTAAAATGATAAAAACTTGAATATTAAATAAATAAAGTCCACACCTGATTTATGAAAATAGAAATTTAAATACTTGTTTTTATGTAATTTCCTCAAGAAAGTAACCCTCTGTTTGCTACGTCATATTTTCCAACTTTTGCAGTATTTGATAAACAAAATTTTTCCACATTTTCTCATTTTCTACTTTTTTTAGGAAAATAAATTTTTGATATTTTGGTGGAAAAAAGACTTTTAGAATTTTATCACTTTTATTGATAATTTCTATACAAAATAAAGCCAAATAAATGATATTCTGTATGATAATTTTTTTTCAATTTTTTTGGCAATTGAAACTAATTCTAGACCCAATGGTAGAATGAAATTACTAATTTAATGGACAATTTTCATAAAAAAACAAAGTCACTAATTTAATGGACAATTTTCATAAAAAAAACAAAGTCAAACGGACACCAAATTTTCAATATTTTCCATGAAAAATTATATCAATCAAACACAATTAATTACAGTTCCCAATAAAATAATTTATAGGAAAATCAATTCCCTGTAAAATATTTTCTTTCCACTCATTTCACACATTTGCAATCAAACGGACCCTATGTGAGCTTCTATAGAGTTCTACTAGATCTATATATATATATAAATTTAGGTTTACCGACTTAATTTGACAAATCTACAAAGAAAAATAATAATGAATTTTGTGAAATATGTGAATTAATAAATAAATATTAATTATGAATATATGGTTAATTTAGACGAAACCTTAGATTTAGTCCCCGTTTGGTACACATTAAAATTTTCATTCTCATTCTTCTACTCATTTTCCACCACACATTCTTCAATAAAATAATATTTTTCATCACATCAATAACTTTTCCTTCTTTTTCAACCACACATTTTCTATCAATCTACTATTTCAAAATACATTCTTCCAAAATA
>CAIGRL010257929.1:0-16742 GCA_903798325.1 Fraxinus xanthoxyloides | reverse complement strand
AAAGCAAATCTATGAGGGTTTAAGTCCAAAGTGGACAATATCATACCAATGTGGAGATATGTGGTGTCCATAAACCCAATAGCATAGAAATGTCATTTTCCATTACATAAACAGAGACAAATGCTTCTTTTTTTCCTCCAAAGCAGTATTGTTCTTACGAATTGATTTATGAAAACAGAAATTCAAGAACGATTCTCATCCATTAAGTGGAAGCAATAAAACAGAGAACAAAATTGGAAAATTTCACTTGTCTTTGGATTTTCATTCTGAAAGTTAAACCGAATTATGCAAAAATACTACAATTAATGTATTTAAAAAATGAATCCCAATAGAGAATTTGATACCATAAGGCCAACAAATGGCACATCCCGTGCAAAGGTGGACCCATATCTGAAAAATAAATGGGAAGATATCATAAATGCAACATATAAATAAGAAAAAAGGAAAAGGGAAATATTTTGCTTTATTTCGAATGTTAATATGGGTGAGCAAAAACATGACAAATAATATGCTACACTTAAAAGTTGAAGCCAACTTCTCAAAATGTAAATGCAGAGTATAACTGAATAAAACTTCTTAGAAGCTTGTAGTGAGAAACTAGCTTGTTTGCAGAGCCCAATGGTTGACTTATGGAAATCATGAGATAATGATCATAAAGAAGATAAGCAATCAATCACTTTTCTGCACTCTTCCTTATGTAACTTTTATTTTGGGGGTAGTTCTGTACTGATGCTATGAAAAACAAAGAAAGGCGAGTTGTTAATCATGTTTAAGATTATTAGTTAACACCAAGGTCCTCACAGTTAGATACTTGACAATTGCTAGTGGAATAGATTGATGTATGAGGACTGAATGACTTTACTAGTTCCCCCAGCCCTCACTACACCAACGTATAGATAAGTTATCAATCAATGTGTACATGTTAAGCATTGACACAAAAAAACAATACCCTGCATACAATCCTTTCATGCCTTGCTCCTTCCATATTGAACATCCAGCCTGAAACATCCCAGAATAATAGCCATGTGTGTGCTATGTTCGATACTGGAACTGTCTTTCGCTACAACAGATGTTCAATACTTCCTTGAGCCATTAATGTGCATGCATTGCTTTATCACTTCAACATAAATAACTGAGCCAATTGTATCACCTGAAAGTCATATAGAAATGTAGAAGTGATTTATGAGTTAGATTAGCCAAGTTCACATTCAAAATGTCTGGAAGAAGATAATCATTCTACCTAGCCAATTAAGAAAGTGATATAGCAATCTGGACTACACAACCTAGCCAATTAAGAAAGTGCAAAAATTCTCAAATAGAGTTGTATCAAAACAACATTTAAAGAAATCTGTCATACCTTCTCAAGAGGGTAAGTTGTTTTACCACAAGTAGCACATTTATCTTTTGTTCCTGAGAACATGCCAGCAGCTTTGCTTGGTGATCTTGTCTGGATATTCACAGGAAAGATTAAAATTTAGAGGCAAAAATATTGATGTTGGCAGTATGGATTAGTCATTTTTTACACCTGCCAACGTCACAATTGTTAATTTCTTGTCGAGTATGGTAGTCGTTTTTTACATATCAAACAAAATCTTTTCATTGACAAGTAAATGCTCAGCCGAAAAATCAATAAGTCCCATGAACAACATTAAACACCACCAACACTGGATTAAATTATTCATCATCTTTTTTTTTTAATGGAAAATTACAATGCCAGGGATTTCTATTCAACCCCAAAATTCTTTTTTTTTTTCGAAAATTGCTATCCTTCAATTTAAAGACACAAAAAGGAAATCTTCTTTTGTGAAAACTTCCATAATGTAATGGAGATAAACAAGTAAACACAATGCATAAAAATTAATCCATCAACACAAACAATCCAGAAAAGAAACAATCCGAATTTTGCTTTCATCTCCTCTTTTTGCTCCTCCAAATCGAAGCCCACAACCACCCCAAAAAAGGGTCGCGCCACCACCAGAAACCGCTATGCAATGCTGAAACGGAGGCCGGGATTCTTGATTTTGAAGGTTTTGGATTTGCAGTAAAAGAGAAGACTTTGGGTTTTGGGAGGGCAAGGAGGTGGCGGTTATGGGCACAGGGGAGGCAGAGCGCGGGGGTGGAATGGTGGTGAGAGAGGAAATTGATTGGGTTTCGGATTGTGTAGGTTTGAGAGAGAAGAAGCTATTTTCATTTTTTCTCACTGGGTTGGAGAGGAATGAATGGAGGGAGGGAGGCGTGGCATGAATAAGGGTAGGGTTTGAGTTAATTTGAGAGTTTTAGCAATGTTTTTTAAACGTTGCGAAAAGTGAGTCATTTCTCAACATTCGGCAAACGTTCTGAATAATATAATCTTTTGCAATATCTGATAAACGTTGTGAAAATGTCGCTTTTCGCAATGTTTATCAAACGTTGCAAAAAGTTAAGCTATTGAAGCTTTTTGCAACGTTTATCAAACGTTGCGAAAAGTAAAACATTTTGCAACACTCAATAAACGTTGCAAAAGGGAGTCTATCGCAACATTTTTCTAAAAAACGTTGTCAAAACTCATTTATATTAATCAATTGCAACATTCACTTACTAAAATGTTATCAAAAGATCCTTTTAGCAACATTTATCAACAAATGTTGCATATTTAGTGTTACAAATGGTGTTTTTTGGTGTAGTAATTAAAACGTTGATTTTAATTTCTACCAAACATGGACCAAATGTTTTTATTTCAAAACGAAGTTAATATTTGAATGTGTTAATACTAAGTCTATCTCACCATATGTAGTCGTCCCTAATCTTGCATTCATCATCTAAAAAATGGGAAGGAATAACATAGAATGAGTTAACTTCTGGTAAACAAATATCATGTGTACGATGCATGCTTATGATATACATAAGCATTACTTTAAATAGACATATTTTCCAAATATTTATCACATTTTCTTTAACTTCTTTAAAACATCTCACATTAACATTATGAGCTCATTCAGTGTATCATCTAGCCAACCATAATGCAATTGGTCATTATTATTTAGAATCTGTTAAGTTTATCGATAACCACGTAAAGCGGTTAACTTTAAACATTCAATATTGGTCGGATGGCAAGTATCTCATTCCCCATCACCTACTCAAGACATTTCGTGGCACATACATATCTCTTTAAAAACATATTCGAGATACATATCTTTTTAAAATATTCGTTGTCACATTGACATTTAAAATCTTTTTATTTCATGAAACACCATGCATACTTGATGAATGCATTGACATGTATAAATATGTCATAGAAAAATTAATGACATAAAACACAAAACTAATATCATCTTCACCTAAAAATAACTTAGATGATATATTTATACATTTAACAATGTAACATACGCATTAAGAAAATGAGAGGTTTACTTATCTTGGATCCTCAACAACTCACTTATTAAGTAGCAAGTGGAGATATTCCTAACTTTCCACGGTCAACGTTCCAAACGTCCTAAATGAATCGCTATTTATTAAAAACTTACATATTTTTCATCTTTAAGTTTTTTTAATTTACCAAAAGAATATTAATGTAACTAAGAGTGTATATATTCGATTGAGACTTTTAAAAAAAATTAGGGTTTAAAAGTTTAAGTGTGTTCAATAGAGATTTTTCTAGACTTTTAAAAAATCTCTAAAAGTCACGAACTATTAAATTGAAACTTTTTTGAAATCTCTATAAGTCAATTGAGAATGACTTTTACAGAAATCTCTACTCACTAGACTTTTAGAGACTTATTGGTTGAACGTATAAATAGGAAATCGAGAGAGAGAGAGAGAGAGAGAGAGAGAGAGAGAGAGAGAGAGAGAATATTTTACATTCTCAATCGTTATATATTTACACTCTAGAGACATCCCTAATACAATTTCAATTTTTTTTTAAAAAATAAATAATTAAACTTTAATGTTAAGTCGTGCAAAGATAAAAGTCATTAATGGTGGAGGCAAGACTCCCATCTTTTGACACGATTCTGTTTTTTTTTTTAAATAAAAGCTGATGAAATTTGTCTTCGTGTATTTCCTCCGAGGATAATACTAAATTCATCAAATTCACAATAAAATTTAATCCTTATTTTTGGAATTCTTATTTATATATTGCTATGTCTTCGTGTATCTCCTTTAATGGCAATCCTTTCATTGTTATTTGAATTTCAATTGAAGATGATATTTTATGATTATTAGAGTTTTATAATTTTAGTTGAAGAGGATATTTTATGAATATTGGGATTTTATGATTTTAGTTGAAGATGATATTTTATGATTATTAGAGTTTTAATTAAATACGAAACAGATTCAAAAGAATTTAATGAAAATAAATATTAGTAGATGAATTTAGAACGATATATTTTTATTTAATTTTATATATGTTTATTTAGGTAAATTTATATAAGATTAAAAATATAATATAATTATCCATGCACCGTGAGACTTCTAAGAGATTCCAGAGCCCGCCTATTTTCTTTCACTCTAGGGTTATCTCCGTCTCTTCCATTTCACGTAAAATTTGCGTTGAATCTTTACTTTGATTTTTCTCTTTATCGACATGGTACATCTCTATCCATCACTCTCTCTCTCTGAGCCGCTGCGCATGTGAGTTTTCTTACGGTTGGATTCTAGGTTTTTTGTTTGATGGTGACGGCTAAATATTATTGTTAACTGAGTTTGTTTCTTGATTTGATCCTTTAAATGTTTTCTTGTTATTATGTATTCAGAATTGCAGCCTTCATTATAAAGTGGAAGATTGAAAATTACAAGTTTTTTTAGGATCATGCTATATATACATAGGTGTACACATAGAGGGTTACATAATGTGAGTGGGGTGAAGCCCATGCTACAGTATCGTGGGTCCCACCCCAACTCACATTATGTAACCCCCTATGTGTACACCTATGTACGCATAAATTAATTCTTTTTTTTAAACATTCTATGAGGTGATGTTCTTCATCATTTCAAGTTTTATTTCTCATATTCGTAAATTTTTCTGTGTGGGCTCTTTTTTCTTTTGTGATTCTTTTCTTGCTTTTTATTTTTGATGTTATGTTTTATCATCTTTTTCTTTTGTATGTATTGATGAATGAAGAGAGCTTAAATTTTTATGTTCTGTTTTATCATCGTTTTCTTTTAAGTGTAATTGATTTGTCAAATCAAATTATTGGATGTATGAACTTTCTGAGTTTTGTAAATGTTGGGGATTTACTTAATCATGCGCATCAGAAAATAAAATTAGCTTAAATTCCCATCAAAGATCTGATTTATATTTAGATAGAAATTGTGTAAGGAATTATATATTTGATGAATTCTGCAAACTCATTTGCTGATTCTCGAACACGAACTGCAATCCAAGCTATCCAATTGTCCAGCCTCCAACGGTAATCCTTATAGAGTAAAAGAATGACGATTATGATTTTCTTTTTTGTGCTAGCAAGAATAATTTTTCAGTTATATGGTTAACAATTTGGGCCCATTAATGTAGCCCATTATGATTATTAGTTGGCCTTATGATGCAACCCATTGCAATGTAAAGAGCCCATTCCATTTACTAAAGCCCGACAGCCCATTCATTATATTTCAAAGGATGAGATGAAGCCACGTGGAAGGGATGTGATCATTGGATGCGTCTGATCATTTGTATTATTGGCTTGACCTTTTCATTTGCCTTTGATTCGAGATTATTCTAGGGTTTTTTTTTTCTCTGTCTCTCTCTTTAAAAACCTTTGATTTTTGCCTATAATCTCAAACTCTAGGTATTTCATCGTGAGATCTAGTGTTTGTAAAGGTGTGGATTGGGCGATTTTGTTCTTGTTGTGGACAGTAACATTTGGTTACTTTGTATAATCGAGTGTGTGGTTTCTTGAGAGAGAAATCTGGGTCTGAGGGCAATATTCTTTGTGGATATGTTGTATTGTGATACTTGCTTCAATTAATTGTTGGTTTCTAGTGGATTGGAGGGATAATCACTTCGGTAAATGTTCAACGGGTGATTGGCCCTATTTGGGTGAACATCCGGGCTTTGGGGCGAAAAATCATTTATGTTCAATTTACTTTCTTCCATTATTTTTTGTTTTTGGGATCTGATAATACCAATAATAACGAATCATTTCTCTCATATAGTTTTCAAACTCTAGCAGCCTGTTAATATAAGTACAAGCGGGTTTGATCCATCTCTTAAAATTAACTTGATCCAATATTTAATTAATCAAATTAATTAAATATGGTCCATGAATTAATTAATCAACACTTGTTAATTAATTAATTGGTAATATTCATTTTTCCGGTTCTCTATTGTGTGTGACCAATTAGTTTCCCAATCACGATATCTAATGACGTGAATTATTATTTTGATCTAATCAAAGTTGACGAATTAAAACACTCCCTTTTAATTTATCAATAATTCACATTCGTTGTCCCAAATTGACATCTAGCAATGTATTAAGGCAATATATGGACAAAAAATATCACGTGGTGTGACAAAGCCAAACTTGTTCATTTATCTTGAAACTATAGTCTTTTCGTCAGTATGATCCGATCAATTACGAAATATGAATAAGTCAATCTCAATTATCGATCATATATTTTATCCTACTATTAAGTTAATAAAAACTCCTTTTCAATTTACGAGTTCACATTGACAAAGGATTTCATTATCAATTTAATTGGATAAAATGTAGATCATAATTTCTTACTATATAAGAGTGACGCATCATCTATTGATCATTCATAACCCTCATATGATTCTTGACATACCCGAACGATACCGTTTTGACTACCCTTGTTAGAGCAATATCCAACATCACGAAAGTATAATTGTTCTCATATAAGGTACTATGATGACCTCAATTCATAGGATTAACTCTACTACCAAATGTTAGAGATTAACCATGACACTTATATAGTTATTCATGTGAAATATTCCAGTAGGTCTCCAATGTTTTGTTCTATAACAAAACATCCACGTGTTCATTCAAGGTTACCACACTTCAATTTGTGAGATCAACTACTTACTTCACAAGTAAGAAACATCACACGTGATGGTCTATCCGTAATAACAATATCCGTATCTCGTTATTACATACGATCACGGACGATTTAAGATTCAATCATATGCAATTTGTATTTCACAATCACAACTCCTCGTGATTAACAAATCACCAAGATTTGAATCTATGGATTCTATTATTTAATTAATCAGAATATTAATTCAATTAAATAATAGATATTGCCATAAATGTACATCGACTATATATATTAAAAGTGTTTATGTCCAAATTGATTGGACCAAGGTTACATACGATCACGGACGATTTAAGATTTAGTCATATGTAATTTGTATCTCACAATCACAACTCCTTTTGATTAGCAAATCACCAACACTTGAATCTACGGATTCAATTATTAAATTTATTAGAATACTAATTTAATTAAATAATAGATATTGTCATAAATACGCATCGATAATATATATTAAAAGTGTTTATTTTCAAAGTTGATTGGACTTAAGACATAACACTTACAAATTGTTGGTGAGAATTTGTGCAAAAAGGGTTCACTCTTCATTCATGACATGTATGATTACATTTTGTTCAGGTGCCCCGTGTTTCGCTCTGTTGAATGCGTGATTCACTCTTAATTCAAACTTGTTTTCTCGTTGGTAAGATTGAGAGCCTGAAGGACGTGATTCATTTTTCTCTTTATTTGTCTGTTGTATTTTACTTACTAATCATCGTTTCTACTTTAATTCTATCAATTTTTTTTACAGGATTTGAATTTTTAGCAGCCTTTTGATTTTTGGTCAAATTTGTATGTATGTAAAATCAACTTTTATCTACTGTAATATCCAGATTTGAATTCATGAGTTCGCTTTCTGCAGGACTTTATTTTTTTTTATTTATCACAAAATGAATGTAGTACTATGTTCGTTGGATAAAAATGATCATTTTTCGTGCATCTGGCTTTTTTGCATGAACCAGTATAAACTAAAGAGAGTTGTTTGAGATGAAATAAGATTGATTATCTATTGGAGAATATAATGGATTTGAGTGATGACTTTAAACCAAAAAATCAACTTATCAATCTTACAAAAAAAAAAAAATGGACAGAATAACAGTAAGGATATGAGCGAAAACACCAAAGAAAAATATTGTCAAAGCAATACCGAAAGAAATATATGCAAATTCGAGGTAAGAATTGAACTCTTTGTCCTTAAGTAAAATTTCCCCGCAATGGTGCCCACGAATGATGGCAATTGATTCCCAAAATACAACGACAATGAATCAAAAATTGATTTTTGTATTCTTTCAAATGAAAATGGAAAATTATTTTTTATGCAAAATTTAGGCTATGAAAAGATGAATTTAATGTTATGCTATGATTGCATATCGTTAGGATGAACAAATGGATGTTTCAATTGTCTAATTTATTGAGAAGGAAAAGCTGTGAGTGAAGTGTTGACCTACGGCGACGTCTAGTTTTGATCATTACAAACAAATTATATTTATTACTAACAAATTGATTTCAAATGTCCACAGTGACTATTGCACAAGAATAAAATTGATGACACGAAGTTCGAGGTCAAGTAATTTGCATACAAGATTAACGTGGAAATAAAATCATTCAATCGAGGCTATGAAAAATGATATGGCAAAACCCGCAAAAGATGTCTCAACGAAAATCGAGACAAAAGTCGAAGTACCGTTTAACAATGCACGTCAAGATGTTCAAACAAAATACTTAGACTTTTCACATTTATATGAAAGGTAAAACATTTCAATATTTGGTAATGAATCATGACAAATTCAAAGTTTTGATTTTACAATATAAAATTCACTACAAAAATGTTTTACTCGAAATATATGTTTTTCAAAGGTAAAAATCGAAACACATATTTTAAAATATGACAAATATTTTGAAAAATATTTTTAAATATCACTCGAATACTTACATTTGATAAAAATCATAAACGAGGATGTTCTGAGCCAAAAAAGCTGTACCGACTTCCGGTAAGCATACCGGACGTTCGGTGTGCCAATTTTGGCTCCAACGGTCTGATTTTTCTGACAAAAAATAACGATTATTTGATCGTCCGGCACATACTGAACGTTATGTACCGTGCGTCCAGTACGATAGAATTTTTAACCGTTTAAGTGCTATAAATACATCATTCTTTCTCCACTTATAACAATTTTTCTCAAGCATTAAAGAGAGGCTTTTATTGATCATAACTATCTTATTCTCTATTTTTAAGAAGATCAAAAAATTTAAATTCTTGAAAAACGTTTGAGTGATTAACTTTGTGAAAATCCTTAGTTTTTCAAGAAGTTTTTCAATCCAACATTTTAAGCTATACTTATTGTCATCTATTGAAATGTTTGCCTCTTCTCTTCTTATTATCAACTTTGAATCTATCATCCAATAAGAAGAGAAGATTTTACTTGTAAATTCATTTTGATTTGTGGGTCGTGTTGAGGTCCTAGAAAGCTCCACATTATAAAAGGATCGGTGTTCTTTGGTTGTAAATCACCAAAGTGTTGTAAAGGGTTGGATTGCACCATAAGTCAATCAACATAGTAAAAAAGGTCTTGCTAGTGCCAGAGAGCTTGGTAACGGGAGACGTAGATCATTGCGTTGGATCGAACCTCCATATTATATCGTTTGCACTCTCTAACCCTTTTACTTAACGTTTTTACTTTGTTCAAGTTTATATTGTTCCATTTACGTGTCTATTTGTACTTAATTTAATTTTATATCATTTGCGTGTTTACTAATTTAAAATTTTGAAGTATTTTAACGAAAAAGTTTCAATAATCAATTCACCCCCTTCTTGGTTAACCAATCTTGGACTTTCATGAAGAGTGGTGCCCAAACTCAACAACCTTTGTCAAGGGTCATAGCTTTTACAGTCGCTAGATTGTTACCCTTGCATGGCTCGAACGTCAGAACAGAGACTATGTCGTTCACCTGTTGCTAGTATGTCGCTCGAACGACAGCCTTTTCATTCAAGCTCTAGGTGAGGAATGGAGTTGGACAAATTTTCAATCATTTTCCTCTTTCTTCCAACTTCAGATCGTAATTTCACATTCACCTGGAATTGGTTTAGAAATTCCAAATATACAGTGACAATCTACTGAACGATTACAACAAGTTAGTTTATTTATTTGTTCTCATAATTGTCTATCGGATTAAGTTCGAATATTTGATCGAAATTGACACGAAAGTCACTTTTTCATGATTTTATATTTAAAGAGGGGTTTTCGATAAGAAAAAAAATTTGATGATATATTCATAATGGTAGTGATGAACTAATATTTATTATAATTTCTGTTTTATGTTATTATTAGTGTTCTTATCATTTGTGTGTATTATTTTATTATTTTATGATTGTATTGGAGTTATTGATGGTATCTATATTCTACCAATAGTAATTGGATGAACTGGCGGACGCACAATGGGGCTTGGTGGGTCCAATTTTTTTTATTTTTTTTTTTTTTGTCTCGATTTACAAGATCATTAGATCATTAATATCATTTCAAAGTACTCACAACCTAATTTTTAACATTGTTAATGGAGCGCGAAACGGTCAATCGTAACAAATGTTACTGTACATCAAAATAGGCTGTTTCAAACTAATATTTCGAAGATTTCGATAATATGCTAATTTTAAAAATTCTCCAACGATCATACGAATCCATAAATTGTCTACGTCATCTAGAAGTTCATTACAAGAACTATATCATATACATATCAAATGATCCAAACGAATATGAAAAATAGTTACATGTGCATCAAATGCGTGTCTAACTCGCCTTTTCTTTAAAAAATCCAATTATTTTATTAATATTTATTATTTTTGCTCAACAAATTCTCAATATAATTTGCATCATTTTAATTTTACAAGGAATATAATGTCAAAAATTTCAGATTGTTATGAGATTGGTTGCAAGTTTTGCTCATGTTAAGTTGCAGTAGTGTAAAAGTTTTTTAAGGAGCAACTTGATTTTATATAGTAGCAAGGACTATCGATCGACTTCAATATTGTGGTTGGAAAACTGGCAATAACTTTTTTACAAGTTTGATTGTGCTCCATAACTTAAAATGTAGAAATCGTCGAAACACTTTCGCATAATGTTTTGGCCGCTGGTAACTTTGATTTGAAATTTACATACATGCTTATTGGTTGGGAGGGATGAGCACATGATTATAAGGTGTTGAGTAATGCTTTCGCAAAGAGAAATGGATTTAGAGTGCCACAAGGTATGACTTTATTATTCCATTTTTTTCTTTTATCATAATTCTACATGTTATAAGTTACTTGCTAAATATAAAAATATTTTATGTTGAGGTAAATATTTGTAACAGATTATGGATTTTTAAATCATTGTTAATTCTTAGCGACTTTTCGAGATGTCCACTATTATTCAAGATTTTGGTAGTCAGGGTCATGATTCTAAAAATGCAAAATAGTTGTTAAATCTATCCCATGTTTTCTTGAATAACGTAGTTGAGAAGTTATTTGATATATTTAAATCACGATTCACAAATTTCAAAATAATCCCTCCATTTCCATATGGCACACAAGCATAACTAGCGTTGGCTAGCTTGGATAGGATTACACAATATTCTCCGTAAATAATATCGTTCTGATAATTAAACTTCTTCAGTTGAAGCTGATAATTAAACTTCATCACCTTATTTAGTTAATGAAGGTGGAGATTATGCACCGGAGTGAAGAACAAAAAAAGAAATAATGCTAATGTATGGAGCCTACTACAGTAGCAGATATGTGGAATAATGTTGGGAATGATTGATATTTATTTGTCGGACATTACTAAAATACTAATTTTATTTGGTATTTTAAATATTTATTAATCTAATTGATGTGACTTAAAAAAATTATGTTTTTTAAAAATATATTTATTGTCATGAAAAATATGATTTATTGTTTTGCATTTTTATTTTTTTATTTTTTACTTAGGAATCCGCAGTCGCTATCCGTGAGTGTGCACTGGGTAAATCTCGCTTCATGTGCAGTAGCGGTGCAAACCACACATGAGAGATAAACTACACTAGGCAAACTCAATGCGACGGCCTCGATCGAGAAAGTATTGACAGGAAATTCGAACTCATGACATTCGGTCTTACATGATATGCTTAATAATTTTTTTTAAAAAATGAAGATCTTTAAAAGTCTTTAAATGTAGCAAGATTAGATTTGGCTTTCTTTAAACTATACCTAATTAATGGACATGGGCTATCAGTTTGTGGCACCGGTTTCAAATGATCCGAATATTGGATTCTTGATTTGGGTAAAATCGAATTTAAAAATAATTTAATGGCTATATATATTCACACCATAATTTTCAATGACTAGATTACATTTTAGTAACATGAAAGATTCATAACCTTTACACATTATCGCATTTATATCTCAAATTTTTTTCATCGCATTCTTATTCTCAAATTAACACAAATTTTTACTAATTATGATTTCTTTCCAAAATTTTTTTTTGAGATAAAGTAAATTACTCATTTACCCATTGTTTTTAAAAATAAGCAAAACAAATAATAATAATAATAATAATAATAATAATAATAATAATAATAATAATAATAATGCAATTAAATATTTGATCCTTATTTTAAAACACGCTAACAATTTTTTGAACGAAAACCATGATTAAGAATAAGCTTTTCTAATCAATTATAAATGCTAAAAATAAGAATGTGATAAAGAAAAGGTAAGGGTGATTAATGAACAAAGGTTATATATTGTGAATATAACCACCCTAATTTAATTTCATATATCAACTTTCTAGAGGAACTTGATAAATGAAATCGAACCGCGGGGAATATAAATAAGAAAAAGAGTTCTTACTTCTAGACTAATACAAACACCCTTCTCATTTGAAATTATTTGAAGTAGAAGATGAAATGAAATACCAATATGGAAATTCAAATTGCTAGGAACATTCGATCATACGCTAGCATCCGGACAAATACAAAGTTATATAAACAATGTATGATCAATGATGATGCATTTATGCATATTTGCAAGATTATTCTAAAATAAGGAATAACAGAACAATTAGAAGGAGCTAACCTTAAAATTAATGGAAATCGTGAGTAGCTGTCTCTCTCCTCTCTCTTGTCGTCCATTTTTTTTATTTTTTATTTGTACTTGGAAATGGAGTTTAGGATAGGATAATTAGTATATAATATTCCCACCTTTCATTGTTATTGTGAAAACGTCTTCACCTTTCATTTTCTGGTATTTTCACCATTATTTTCATATTTCATTATGCAAACGGTCCTTTTTATCTTTTTCTCCATTGAAAATTATGAAATGACAAATATACTCTTGTCTTTAAATAAAAAAGAAAAAAAATGAAACAAGCTAATTGCAACCATATTTCCAATTATTTTTTAAAAAAATGCAAATGAGTCCTAAATAAATTATTAAATGTTAATTAGTACATAATGACACTACCTTTCGCCATTACTGTAAAAAACGTCCATACATTTCTCTCTTTTTTTTTAGCATTTTTCACTCTTAATTACACATTTAATTGCGCAAAGCATCATTTTTATCCAATTTCTCAATAAAGAACTGTGAAATAATGAATATACCTTCATATTTAAATAAAAATTTTTTTTTAATTTCTAATTCTTTAATAATTTATTTGAGACTTGTTTACATTTTTTATTTTTTAATTCTTAAATAAATTAAATTGGGACTCATTTGCACTTTTTTTTAAAAGAAAATTATTTTTTTTAATAATTTATTGGAGACTCATTTGCACTTTTTAAAAAATGAAACTGTGGTTGCAATTAATTGTTTAGTTTTTTTTATTTGGGAATTATTTGCGCTTTTTAAAATATTTGGGACTATGGTTGCAATTAAATTTTTATTTTTTTCCTTTGTTTAATTTAAAAAGAAGGGTATATTCGTCATTTTACAATTTTTAATTGAGATAATATATGAAAATGACTTTTTTGCGCAATGCAAGGTGAAAATGTCAAAAAATGAAAGGCAAAGACGTTTTCCACAATAACAGTGAAATGTAGGGATGTTATATGCTAATTGCGCTTTAGGATAAGTTTTTAAGCTATAAAAAATGATGAGGAATTGATTAGAAATTGGGAGTATGAATTTTGTTTTTTATATTATTATTTTTTTTTTTCTTTGGGCATTTAGAGGTATGAAAACATGACCTTAATGTTCAAGCAATAGAAAAATGATAAGCAATTGAATAGAAATTGGGAGTGGAGTATGAAGACTTTATTTATTTATTGTGGCATTCGGAGGGATGAAAAGATGACCTTATTTTGTATATCAAGGTGTTCAAATAAGAAAGTGTCAAATTCCAAATTTACGATATATTATAAACTTATATTTTGATGGATTTTAAAAATCTTTCTAAATTCATGAATTCTTAATTGAAATTTTAAATTTTAATGAAATTCATTAAAATTTATGTGTCTTTGACTGAAATTTTAATGAATTTTACTAAAATCCTTCAATTTTTGTTTTTAATAGCTCATGAATTTATAAAAATCAATAGAGAGATTTTAAAAGATTTGAATGATTTTCAAACTTAAAAATAGATATAATAAACACTTTTGAAATTTCATCATTTTTCAATAAGATTCTTATGAATTTTATAAAAATCTATTCAAATTCATGAAATTTATTAAAATTTATAATCTTTCAAAATTCATCAAAATATCATTTGACGACACCCATTTATGTTCGTTATAGACTAAAAAACCCCCCATTTTGTATTAATTAGCGTACTCAATTACCAAATTAGTTTCTAATTATCAATCCAATCATAATATTTACTAAAGGAAAAATGAATGCTCCTATAATATATCTAGGTGTTCGTCCTACATAAAACGAAAAAAGACAATTCATGAAATGATGAACATATAATAAAATAATTACATTTTATACTTTTACTTCAAACTTAATAAACTTGTATGCATATATAAATAAATTTAATAGATATGTCAATCGTTCAGGAGTCCAATAATCACTAAAAATGCATCTTAACCCCAAAAATAACTTTCGATTTTAGTAATTGGTGCATATCTCATCTTTTTGCTTTGGAAATTGCCTCTTCTACAATATGGTTTCTTCAACAAACTCTATAGTATCTTCTTCATTCTTCATTCTGAATCCATTGTCTACTTTCCCATATATATTCGATCCGGTAATCATAAGTCACCAACCCTCTATAGTATCTCAAGGGGCCTAAAACAACAAGGGCTCAATTTTCATGCCTTCTCAAATCTACTCTCAATAGCTTTTCAACCTTAAATACCATGTCACTCTCAACAAACTCTATTAGTTCCATTCTTCTATCTAGGGATGCCAACGAGCCAAGGTTGCTCGCGAGTTGAAACTCGAAATTCTTGCTCGACTAGAGTAAAAATGATTCGGGCTCTTTTTGGCCGAGCCGAACTTTTGCTTGGCCAATCAATCTAGACTTGACCCAAGCTTTTGGTTAGGGTCTTATCGAGTCGAGCCAACTTGTGTTTTTACTTTATACTAGTCGTATGCCCGTACAATGTACGAGATTTAGTATTTTTAAGGTAATATTAGTGTATCAAATATTAATGGTATTGTGAGACGTCGGTAAGTTTTATCTAACATAACAATTAGTAAAATTTAATAATGATAATATTTTAGTAAGATTTAAACGAATAATTTTTGTTATCCAAAATTTGTTCTAAGGAAGAAATTAATGGGAACAATATTAATCATTTTTAAACTTGCTAACATTTCAAAATTTTTATAGTACACACTAAATAAGAAAGAAAATTCAATAAAAAAACGAGAATATTATCTGATAATATTAAACACATTATGGTTCTATTTTTGAGGAGTCGTGCAAATTTTGAAAAAAAATCTTATCAAATATTTGGGAGTAAAGCCCCGAATGTGATTGACATGACCGATCAATTCGAGGAAGCCGATGGGGGTAGCGCCCCTCGTGGTGGCTTTGGGGCAACGCCCCCGACACGGATCGACCTCTCCGGTCGAGTCGCGTTACCCTCGAAAGGAATTTTGATTTTCATGTATGTATGTAATTGAATATTTTTTAATATTTTTGAATTAAATTATTAATAAGTAAAATTGTATTTATAGTTTTTGTAAAATGTAAATAAGTAATTTTTTTGGCAAAAATAAAAGAAAGAAAATGAAACAAATTCTGATTTACATGTATGTTTGAAATGAAGCAAAAAAAAAAAAAAAGGAATAAAAAATTGAAGAATAAAATTTTAAAAAAAAAAAAAACACTTGCTTCGCACTAAGCGGAGCAAGTGCTTCGCTTACGGAGCCAATGCTCCGCAATGTGCGGAGGAACACTCCTCACAGTGTTACTCCACACAGTGCAGAGTAAACTTCGGGATTTTTTTTATTATTATTATAACATTCTTCTGGTTTTTTTTCTTTTTTTCACGTGCTAACAATAATTTACGATAAAATGATTTTTATCTTGTATTCCAATTGTTATATAGAAGTCTTTCCATTATAATGATATAATAACACAATCTTGAAGTTAAAAAATGATAGTTGCCTACGTAATCACTAAATCTGGAATAAAACTTTGTCAAGTTTTATTGTTAAAGTTTTACTCTAGAATAAAACTTTGGCAATAAAGTCCGTCAACTTTTATTCCTAAAGTTTTATTGGTACAATACACCTTATTGAACAAACTTAAAGA
>CAIGRL010257904.1:0-12893 GCA_903798325.1 Fraxinus xanthoxyloides | reverse complement strand
GCTCATTTTCATTTATTTAGTTAATTCATTCATGCTTGCATACTTATCATTATTTTAGTTATAATTTCATAAACAAACATTCTCAATTTTTATTGTTTCGGTTAAGGTCACGGTAATTAGAATTGGAATTAATCAATCATCGTGTGAACGATACTTGGATTCAAAATTCATTTTACTACTTGTTAACGAACCTACACTTGTGGTGGTTTTAAAACGAACAAATATTTTTCGTGAACAATATCCAGTCACTCGTCGTTATCTTTTTATAATTTAAATCGATTATAAACAACTCTAAAACATACTTCCACATGATGTTTGTCAAAGCTTGAAATAATTAAAGATGAGGTCAAACTCTATTTTTATTTACACATTTTATATAAACTACAATTTTTTCAACTTATTATTTATATATTTCGTAAGATCCACAACTCGTAATTGAATAAAACTTTGACAAACATGCACTTAGACAAGATACGCTCCATAAAATAGGTCAAAAATGGTTTTGAGTACATTTTCTTTGTAGCACTCTCATTTTTGGCAATTTTTAGCATCGATTTAAGGGAATAAAAGAACACAATATTCATATGTTTGTCGTTTCAATTTCTCTAACGCTCTATCGAATATGTCAAGCTTTTTATGTCATTCACACTTTTTCTCTTTGGACGCAAATTGGACATTTTCCGAAAGGATCCTTGCCTAGCAATTTCTATATAAAAAAGAAAACACATGAAAGCATTTTGTTGGGTAAAAACACATCCATTAACATTCCTAGCGTTGTTCAATCATTGTTTTAGGAAAAATGTTCTTTATCCAGTTGAAGGGGAGAAATTATTGATTTTGAAGTACTATATCCAAGTAAATTGGTGCACATATCTTCCAGGTTGAGAGTTAGTCTCACAATCTTTTATGAAGATGATATTTCTTCAAACTTTATATCAAGAAAGACACGATAAAGTATATTTCAACAAAAAACTTTATATACACGAGTTTCAGGATAATGATGGATTGCATTGTTGTTCAACAAATTGTGCAAGTAACAATGTAACTAATTTCTTGACAAAATCATATTTGACATACATTTAAGAATTGGTCAACAATATTGTAATGTGTTGATTCAAAGATCTACATTGATTGCCAAAAGAAGGAGAGTTGTACTCATTTTCTTTTGTCTATGTTTTGTTTC
Organism: Fraxinus xanthoxyloides; assembly: GCA_903798325.1. Taxonomy (NCBI): domain Eukaryota; kingdom Viridiplantae; phylum Streptophyta; class Magnoliopsida; order Lamiales; family Oleaceae; genus Fraxinus; species Fraxinus xanthoxyloides. Next base: position 11,710 of record CAIGRL010257904.1, on the reverse strand, counting down.
ACTAGGATTTTTTAGAAAGGTTTTAACGATGTACCATTTTGATTATTCAAATTTTGACAATCGACTGAACTATTTTTATATTTATTTAGGTATTTAGCTAGTCATCCAATAGAAAGTTTTGCAAATTAAAGATATTTACGAACAACTATTTTACCTTTTTAACATTAATTTTATCCGATTATAATGGGTCTTTATTTACATCTAGTACACTTGAGTTTTCACCATATATAGGGTCTATTTGTGTCAGATTAAAATCTGAGTTTAATATTAGTCAAAGTCAAACAATCAATATCAACCACATCTTTCATGGATCCTACATATTTTCAATAACAAATTTGGAAAACTTCTATCACAATCCATTTAAAATCTGATTTTAATCTACACCAAACACTCATAATATTATCTTGTCATATTTTTTAGTTCAATAACAATTAAATTATTGATATCTATCCTATTTTAGAGACTAGCGCCTTAATTTCAAAAAGTCTATTTATACATCAACTTTCGTACATCGGGGTGTACACCCCCTCACATGAGGGGTGAGACCCAATGCATAAATTATTTTTTTATTTAAGCGGGTCCCACCCCCATTTGAGGGGGGTGTACACCCCGATGTATACTTTGATGTACCGATAGCAAAATCGAATTTCTTTAGGAATGGCAACATAGTGGTGTGAGGTCCGACAACCTTCCTTATCCTTGTCTCTGTCCCTGTCCCATCTTAGTCGAATAGTCTAGGAAGGACAACATAGTGGGCGAGGTTGGTCGGCCTTTCCTGTCCCTGTGCTACATGTCCTTTCATGCGGGGCCTTATCTGGCCCGATGGGCTTTATAGGCAAAACCCAACTAGCTGAAGCCCAACTTCAGTTAATCCCAGGGGAATCATCAACCAAAAGCAAGGGCTGTAAAGACCGCCACGTGGACGGTTGATTTTGCCGCAACAGACTCTTAGCCGCATTGGTTGGTCAATATTAGGTAGCGTTTCTAGGGTTTCATCTTACACGCAGTCACAATTTATCCATTAAATTTCTCTCTCTATTTGCCTGTTTTCTCTCTATAGATTATTCGCTTCTGATATGGAGATGGAGCGCGTGACGGAGTTGACTATAGATCGGCGGCCAAGGAAGAGGCCTAGATTAGGCTGGGATGCTGTGTCTCAGGCCCCTAAGGTATTCAATCTTGAATTTCTCGGATTTGGTCATTAGATATATGATATTTTTTTTGTAGATCTGATGAAAACTTAGAATTTGTTGGATCAGGTATGGAAAAGGTTATATCTTTGTGCACTAAATTGCGTGTTTTAGAGAATATGGTTAATTTCTTATATCTGTGATTTTCTTTTGATTCTGATACGATTTCTCATTTTATGTTTAATTTTTTAGCTTTAATAGAGGACAAATGAATCGATTCTGAGTTATTTTTGTGGATTACCAAACCATCTTGCAATTATCTGATAGCCAATTTATGTGATATTATTTCTTATTTCGTCTCCAATATGCAAGAACTGAAGAATCGTTAGATGAAGCTGCATGAATCTTTAGTTTCTATCTATTTGCTTAATAAAGAAAAAAAGTTTTGGAGCTTCTAGTAATAGGATTTTGGGCCTTTTTTCTCTTGTAAAATAAAACTCGAACTAGGAATTGAACCAATACATCAAATTTTCAATTATTAGTTAGTTATCTGCCATAACATTTCAGCTGTGGATACTTGGTATCTTTCTGCGTAAGAGATCGCATTATTTCATTAGATATCTAACCCCCTTGACCTCTTCTTCTTTCCTTCTAACATGTTTTGGTTAAGTTTGATTATGAATCTCGAAATACCATTTTCTTGTTAGAATTTTGAAACTGAAATGGAAGGATTACAGGTTACCTTGATATTTAAGGAGAAACTCAAGATCTTTATTGTCATTTAAAATTATTGGAGTGTGTAACTTTTGTTTGCCAAATGTTCAAATAGATGAAAGGATTATTCTTGCATAAAGTTGCTGCCTTGTTGCATTATAACTTTTCTTGGTCATGACAATGCTTATAGAATAAAGTAATTGGAATCATGATCTAACAAGCTGGGTTGCCCACTTTTTCCCACTTGTGATGTTTCTCTTAATTAGTTTAATTTTTGGAAGAGTGCCATCTAGATTTGTTATAACATGCAAGTTTTGATTAGTGAAATGTGTGTTTTTTTGAGCTCGTGATGTCTTTTTAATAGTACTTCGCAATGTGACTATATATGTTTTATGATTATTTATCTCTTGATACAATGTTTTTTAAACAATAAAGTTTCCTTCTTTCATTATAGAAGGTGGGGGTGTGTAGGAGATGAACAAAGTTAATATTTTTTCATTGGAAACTACATCAATTAATGCCTTGTGTAGGCTCAGCTAGGATTGTTTTATGTTCAAGAGATTGGGAATGTGACAAGCTATGCACCTTCAAGAGCATCATCAGACAATCCCAGTTCTCTGTTTGTTAAGGGCCTTGCTCGAAATGGTTCTGCCCCTTGGCGAGAAGATGACAAAGATGGCCATTATGTTTTTGAGCTGGGAGAAAATTTAACTTCCCGCTGTAACTACCTTTTACTATCACATAAGAATTTACTTTGGTCGATGCCTCTTATGCATATGGAATATGTTATCTTTCTTAGCCTAATTCATATGAATGTTTTCTATTGTCTAACTGCCTTGTTTAAGTAATTTATTTTCCCATGCATTGTCGGTTAAGGAGGAAGATTATGAAATATGAATTTCTTTTATGTTTGAACCATTAACAACATATCTACAGTTATGGCTGTTTGTTCTCAGTGTGAAATTTAAAATTCTGTATTCTTTTTCTTTTAAATTTTAAAACTTCAATTATTTATAGCTTACTTTTGCTTCTTGAATTATATTTTCCCCATGGATTTCCAACTTCTAACTTCTGTATGTTTAAAATATTTGCAGATAAAATTCATAGCAAGATGGGTGAAGGTGTGTTATTCAATTTGACAAATTCTGTTGGGTTGATGCTGTGATGTTAGTTCCATGTTTGCTAAAGCAAATTATTCTGTCCAGGCACCTTTGGCCAGGTTTTGGAGTGCTGGGATAGGGAAAGAAAGGAAATGGTTGCCATTAAAATTGTCCGTGGTGTCAAGAAGTACCGTGATGCCGCCATGATTGAGGTTGATGTGCTCCAACAGCTTGGAAAGCATGACAAAGGTGGCAATCGGTGAGTTTTTCCTTCAACATTGTAACATACTTTGCCACTCTTCTTGGCTTTTCTAAATTCTGCCAGTTGTTGAATGGGTTTATTCCTTGCAGTTGTGTACAAATACGGAACTGGTTTGACTATCGTAACCATATCTGTATTGTAAGTACTTGTATGATATATTTGGTGGATTAATTTCCCCAACTTAACAAATATTTTGGGGGTTAAAATTTGGATGAATTCAAATGGTTTTAACAGGTGTTTGAGAAGCTTGGACCAAGCTTATACGATTTCCTACGCAAAAACAATTATCGCTCATTTCCCATTGATCTTGTCCGTGAGATTGGCAGACAACTTTTGGAATGTGTAGCATGTGTGTAAAAATTCTCTTTATCGTATATGTTTTAGATGCTTGATGTATATTACTAAAATTTATAGGCCATCTTATATTTATAGTTTTCCAATAAGGAAACAATTAGGTTAGTCTTTTGCCTTGAATTGGATTTCGGTTACATATGATCCAAATTATATTATAATGCACAAATTTGTTTTGTTTTTGCTTTTAACAGTATTTTTTAAATTTTTAAATTTTTTTGTGTGTATAATTTCAGTTATGCATGACTTACACCTCATCCATACTGATCTGAAGCCTGAGAATATTCTATTAGTTACGCCGGAGTACGTTAAAGTTCCTGATTACAAGGTAGTCAGTTGATTTATTTTTCTGTCTAATGTGTGCATTTTATGGGAGAATGTTTTTCAGTAAAATGATGGCTTTTTCTCTTTTGATGAGCTGCCTCTTTGTATGATATTTATTTTGTGGTCAACTTATGAGCATATACTGGTTTTAGGGTTTGTCAAGGTCTCCAAAGGATGGTTCATACTACAAGAGAATTCCCAAGTCTAGTGCTATAAAGGTAATTGATTTTGGCAGCACAACTTATGAAAAGAAGGATCAGACGTACATTGTATCAACACGACACTACCGAGCACCGGAAGTTATTTTAGGTAAAAATTTGTAATGACCTTGCTAACAATTCAATAATAACCTCAGTTCTTAATGTCAAATTTTCCCTGTATGAAATTTTTTTTTGCCTCTGCTTTCCTTTTGTTTTGTTGTTTGCTGGAGGTGGTAATTGTTTGTGGGTGCAGGACTGGGATGGAGTCACCCTTGTGACATATGGAGTGTTGGGTGTATCTTGGTTGAACTTTGCTCAGTATGTATCATTTGCCTTTTCACGTAGAATTATTTGTTGTGTTGTTGTGGGCATAGGGCTCGTAAACAGTAATTAAACTTGTCTTGGTCGTACCCAGGGGGAAGCATTGTTCCAAACACACGAGAATTTGGAACACCTTGCCATGATGGAGAGGGTCCTTGGACCTATGCCCCAAAACATGTTAAAGAGAGCAGGGTAAGTGCAATTATGCATTGAAATTTGTCTAATGAGCTGATAAAATGTCATTAAGATTGGCAAAGTTGCTTAATTGATTATATTTTTCAGCCGATCTGCTGAGAAATATGTTCGGAGGGGTAGATTAGACTGGCCAGAAGGTGCCACGTCTAGAGATAGTATCAAAGCTGTTTTGAAGTTGCATCGCCTTCAGAACCTGATCATGCAGCATGTAGATCATTCAGCGGGAGATCTTATACATCTAGTACAAGGACTTCTTAGATATGATCCTTCAGATAGGTTGTCGGCTCGTGAAGCCCTCAGACACCCCTTCTTCACCAGGGACCATCTAAGAAGATGATGGAAATGGAAAAGCTGTCCGTGTATTAACGATTTGAGTCAGTTTTTGGCAGTATACGGTGCATTATACTGGCCTCTGCTGTTTCGGGCCACTTTAAGTCCAATTCTTTAGTGGTCATGTGAGAGGTTGGGTGAACGAGGAAGCCTCTATGTGGTCCGTTGTAAATGTAATGCTAACAACTAATAATTGTTAATGTAATGTTCTCCATTTATTTCATTTTTTTCCAGTTTATCATATTAGTCTTCTTTTTCTCTCATCTCTGTCCTATTCAAATTTTTGATTTGCGACGGTTTTATATGTTAAAAAAATCAAAATTTATTTATATTCCCAGTATAACCACTGGCAGAATTACTCAGTCACAATAACTGGCCGAAAACTTTGATCGCACCCAAATTGCAACCAAAACTGATGCCTTCTGTAACCAATTGTTAGTTCTATCCTTTTAGATGGTATCCTTCTATAACCAAACATGTCCAAAAGAACAATCTTTAAATAAAAAATTTGTCATTTTGATTGGTAATGGATTATTTTTGTCGACCACATGAAATTGGGGCATCTGGAGTTCAATGTAATTCTATTTTGGAATTGTTGACATTAAAATATTGTCAACAGATGTCGGACTCAATCGTGCCGAAGCAAGCTAATTCTAACACGTAACGATAGATCAACGGTTGAGATCGCTTCTAAACTGGACGTGGAAGAAATTCAACAACACGAGACGTTTTCGTTTGAGTTCCGGCGAAATACACAGGATACGATTGTGCAATAATAACCAATCGTGACAAAGTCAAAATGAAAAACTGTAAATCAATGTGTAAGAAGAAAAATTGCTTTTTTGTATTTAGATTTTCATCCCCCTCAAACTCAATGGTCACATAGATGAGATATTTATAGTAATAGTATTACAAACGGGATGATAATTCTTAGATGAAATTACATGTGGCCTCATCTTTTCGGTCGAAAATATCAAATCTTAACCATCATTTTGACATTCCTAACTTATAATGCATTTAAAAGTTGATCCACTTTGACATGTAGGCTTCGGTATTGTCCACCTCCGATTGAATAACGGGCCTCACAATTTACCCAGGGGCCTCGAATTCCATAGCTGATGCTTCGGTTGGGGGTGGTCCACAGCTACAGTGGGTCGGCCACGTAGCAGTACCAGTGGCGAATCATAATAGGAACAGTTAAAAGAGTTAATTCACCTCATTTGACTACTGTTAAAAAATTACTTTTTAGTCTACAATTTTAACATTTTCATTTCTAACATTAGAAAACGAAAAGGATTTAACGATGAGAGATACATGTAAAAAAAAAAAAAATTAATTAATTTCAACCTATCGAATAAATAATATTTAAACAAATTAGGCCCTAGTTTGGTAAAAAATAAAATTTTAATTTTAATTTAAATCAAAGTTAATAATTAATTTTAATCACATATTTATGATATCCATAACTTTCCAACAGCACATTTCATAAACTTTTATTAAAATTAGTAAAAAAATTGATTTTAATCGCTACCAAATTGTGGGTTGAAGACATTCAACATTCTCCATGGAATGATGATATATAGTTAGGAAAATTGGATATTTCCTAATCCAAACTATACACAACTTCAACCACCTTTAGCCTTGTCGAAATAGAACCCCTCCAACTTGCCACGTCATATTATTCTCCGACATTACCAAGCCGTGTCCTCTCTCAATCTCTCTCTAGATGTGTTCGTATACACACGTTTTCAGGAGTAGAAAAATTGGAGCATTCAATTTGTTTAGAAGGGTATGTGAATCTCTCTCAGTTATAGTAGATTAACGTTCTTCTTTCTACAATTTGATTACGTACTCATGTATTCTAGGTATTGGGCATATGAATTTGTTTGCAAAAAGTTTCAGCGTGTCAATTTCTTAATCTTAAACAAACAAAGATTTGTCTATGGTGTAATTGGCAATGCACATTCCGTTTCTTTGATTTAATTGATAATTAAATGGTTGCTGATCAAGAGATTCTTTCTTTGATTAATGTGCTATGGTTGTAATCAGTAATCACATCCTATAGATTCAAAAAGTGGATTCTTCATCGTATAATTTAGTTTAGAATTGTCGGAAACTTTTTGTTATTATTATTATTATTTTTACAGCGAGCATTGCATATTTTTTCTGAACATCCTTGCCCATATGGCATATTGAATGACAATTTAGATGATTGTGAAGTATTTTGCATAGATATTCATATTAATATAACGAAGCTTTTATTTACCAGAGTGACGTAATCACAATAGAACGAACTATACATGGAAGAGGTAGTTTTATTAACATAGTGTGATGTGGTTGCAAAATATTTGATTCAATGGTGATTCTAAGATTGTAACGGTGGATTCAAGCAAAAAATGGCACAACTAGTTTATCAATAGGACGTGGAGGTGGTCAGAATGTGTCACTGACAGCCGGGGTGTGCCAACTGCCGGGTGTAACTTTAGGGGCCTGGCCGGCTGGCCATCGTGGGATTGCATTTTTTTTCTTGAAAGCTGTGTCAGGCCGAAGTTTTAGACTGAACTATTGAAATGTATCTATTGTTGGATGATGATGTTCAAACTTCTACAGTTATCATGTCTTCAGGTGACCGCCCCATTGTGATGTCTATTAATGAAAATTTCTCTATAGTTTGTTGCAGATCAGCTTTGCATTCTTTTGGTTCAGCCCTTGGTATCATTACAACCTAAAAGACTTCTGTTTTGTTAATGGGTTGCACAAATGGGCTAGTAAGTGCGAAAGAAAAGAAGCCTCTTGTTTCCTTTGGGGTGATATCTGATGTCCAGTATGCTGATATTCCCGATGGCCACTCGTACCTTGGTGTTCCTCGCTATTATCGGCATAGTCAGCTTGTACTGCAAAGGGCGGTCCAGAAATGGAATGAGCAAAAGCTGAAATTTGTGATTAATTTGGGAGACATTGTTGATGGATTCTGCCCAAAAGATCAATCTCTAACTGCTATTAAGAAAATTGTCAACGAATTTAATATTTTTAACGGTCCAGTATATCACACGATCGGCAATCACTGCCTCTATAATCTCCCTCGTGAGAAGTTGCTTCCGGTGCTGAACATTCTCGGTCACGAGGGTCTTGCATTCTACGATTTTTCTCCTGTCCCAGAATATCGGATTGTTGTCCTTGATGGCTATGATATCAGTGCTATTGGTTGGCCCAAGGATCATCCAAACACGTTGAAAGCCTTGAACATTCTCCAGGAAAGGAATCCAAATTCTGATAAGAATAATCCAAATGGACTTGTGGGGCTCGAGAGACGGTTTGTTATGTTCAATGGAGCAGTAGGAAAAGAACAGATGGAATGGTTAGATTGTGTACTTCAGAATGCAACAAAGTTGAACCAGAAAGTGGTGATATGCTGCCATATGCCATTAGATCTTAGTGCATCATGCAATGAAGCACTATTGTGGAATTACGATGAAGTGATAGACGTGATACACAGATACAACTGCGTTAAGGTCTGTCTAGCCGGACATGCTCATGAAGGTGGACATTCAGTTGACTCACATGGTGTACACCACTGGGTTCTTGAAGCAGCCTTAGAATGCCCTTTTGGCAGTAATTCTTTTGGACGCTTGGATCTTTTTGATGATAGGCTGTTACTCACTGGTGCAGATAGAATGAAGAGCCGGGAAATGGTTTTCAGTTGTTAGATGTACCAAAAATATCAGCTTGTAAAAATCCATTCACTTGATAGGTGCGTAATTGTACACTCAGGAAGATGCTCCAAGAATGAGGTACGGATCAATTCTAAAATGCTGTTGCAATAGTTCTATGAAATTTCATTTACTTGCATCTCTGATCCCTGACAATTTTCTCTATTAACAGTTTTCTGAGTCACCCATGGCTAATCTAAATTTTTTTACCTAATGAGCAAACAAGTTAATTAAATACTTCTTTCATTTGTCAAGATCGGAAATAAGTGGAACGAGTAACTTCTTTTACTGTAGTTAATAAGAATATCTTACTTTTATTAGTGAAAAATGTATCCAGAGCAAAGAAAAGCTAAAGTGCTTATCTGGAGATGTTACATCTACTAAGTAACACTTCCATCTATCGAAATCAAGCAAATTTTTATCACGATGTCATAAAATTTTGCTAGTGCACAATTCTGATATAAACAGATAAAGAGATGTACTCAAAAGTTTGTATCACTTTTCTTGGGAGTTTTTGGTTTTTCTCTTCTCCAAGAAGAAGAACCCGAACAAAGACACAACTGCAAAAGCCGAGAAGCAAATCGAGGCAATATCTAGTGAGACGTGACGTCCGCTGATTGCCACGACTTGGAACAAATTGGTTGTCTTGTGAGTGTCTGTGGTCTGGCCGTAGGCTACCTCTTCGTCCGCAGAGTTATAAGCATATGCCCGGACGAAGTATGTACCAGTTGGCACATCCCTCAGCACTGTCCAGGTGAAATTGTTGTTTGAGGGACTGTATGGCTTCGCAACAATCTTGTGTTGGCAGGTTTTGTCCTTAACTAAATTATCCTCCGTTTTTCTCCAGGCCCTGTCCAGTTGACTGATGGGTGCATAGCAAAGCTTCACCTGCACTGTCTTATAGGCTGTATCTGTCCTGGCTGGAAATGAGGTGTTGAATGACCAGGTCACAGTTACACTGTCTTCCCCAGCTTTCACTTCTGCAAGTTCAATTGAAAGGTAGATTTTAGACGAAACCGAAATTTTCTTGCATTCACAGCCTCAAAAGATAAGTCTCCTCGTGGTTACAACTTCCACGAGTTGTGGCAGAGCCAGGATTTTAACGTAGGGGGACAAAATATAAAAGTATTATGTATATACTAAGAAAATTTCTATATAAATCCTGTGTAAATCGAGAAAAATTAAGAAGTGTTGCAGAGGCGATCGCCATTCCCTCCTCCCATGTGGCTCCGCCACTGTGACCATGAGGTCAGTAATCCACACGTACATCGCCAGACTATACGTGTAAGCATGGATATGGTGCATAAGTGAGAGATAAAGCCGGAGGAGAAGAGGGAACGAGGCGGTCTTACCTTGTCCGTTTTTGGGAGAAGCAGTGACGATCAGAGTTTTCTGAAGAGAAGATAAGGTTGCACCATGGCAGCTTGCTGCTAAACAAGACATCAGGAGTAAAGATACAAGAAGAACAGCACCAGCCATTGATTGGTTGCTTTATGAACTTCCTAACAATCAGGCAATTCAAAAGGTAATTCTGTGGATCTGATGCTAGAGATGGGTCAAGAAGTGTGATTTTGTTGCATTATTTATAGGTGACACAAATATCTGTTCTTTAATGTAAGCAGAAAAGTCAAATAACTTGAAAATATTAAGACAGAACATTTTCCTTCTTGGCCCCAGGGTATGTTTAGGAGTCGTTGAATATTCAATAATTCTGGCTATGATTTTTCTTTTTTTTTTTTGTTAATGAATATTCTCTTGTTTGAACTGAAGAATCACAGAAGAGATTCTCCTTTTTATTCCTTTCCTTTTTTTTTTCCCCTTTAAAGAAAAATGCTTCTTGAAAGTAATTGATGATTTTTTAAAAAGTAATTAGGGTATGATTAGATGTGGGGAGATAAATTTTACAGGGTTTTAATATATTTGATAGAGACTGTTGAAATTTTAATGTTTCAATTTATTTGTCAAAATTGTATGTCAAAAATGTTGGTATGAGAAATGCTCCCCCTTTTTATTTTATCATTAACTTTGTATTAGTTGAATATTTCTTTATTTTGCCCTTATTGACTAGATTTGAAGCCATCTTTTTATCTTTCTTTTTCGTTGATTTAATTCTTAAAAGAAAATTGTGTGTATAGCTTGAAAAAACATTATAATATCACTTGAATTATATGTCTCATGCATAAAATCTTTCAAGGATAATATTAAAAAAATACAAAATAAGTTGACTATAATCACATTTATTATATGCATATCAAATTTCATGCTTTGTCAAACTAACAAGATAGAGGCTTGTGCGTAAGTCACTATTTTATGAGAGGACTACATATATCGAGATTGATTGTCTATCACTTAGCATCATCATCAACTTGGCACTCTCATATTACCTTTTGTTATTTCCTCAATGCAGATTGTTGAATTATTTACAAAGTAACATTCTACTTTGCAATTTCATTATTTATTGGGTGAAATCTGTGCGCTTCTTGCACCAGTATCATAAGTTTGAAAGGAGATGTTAAATACATTAGTTGTTTACCTTATGGGTGGATTAGTCTTTTTACTTATTTGTCAGCAAGACTATTTGAAGTATATTTTTTTTTTTGGGTATTTTTATTAAGCAATTAATCAAGAAATCGTAACCTCTTTTCTTTTCCTTTTCTCAGTATTTTATTTATTGAATTTAAAAAAAAAAAAATGACTTCAAATACGTCTGTTAAAGATAGTACTGTGTAATAACTTGTAGAAATTGCCTTTCTAAAACATCGCTTCATTTTTGAAAATTTTTGCTTATGCATGCATAGTCAACAAGGCGGTCATGTTTACCACATATCTCAAGTCTCAACATAGATGTGGTTCAGGAAAGAATCGATGCTGCGGCAGCATTTGACATTAGTGAATGACACGAAATTCGTCTAAGTGACTTGAACTAAGGTCAATTTAAGTATAGAGACATAATTGACACCAACTAAATTATAGTAATCCAATTGAAAATAATGTCAAATTATGGTAGCTGCAAATGAAACTAACTCGAAATTAAAAACAAAAAACAAATAAATTCTCAATGAAAAAATAAAAA
>CAIGRL010257867.1:0-26648 GCA_903798325.1 Fraxinus xanthoxyloides | reverse complement strand
TTTTTTTTTTTTTAATTTTCTAATGCGATGTTAGGCTTAGACACTTTCTAGCTAGGGATCCATTAGTCACTTTATGATCTGAGTCCAGTCAAAGTGAAGTCATTTCAGATAATATAAACACGAGAAGACATATTTAATATAAATGTACAGTTCATTTTGATCCCTTGGCATGAATAATCAGATATTTAACACGAGACAAAGTTATATAATATGATAATTAAGTGTAAAACTTATATTCGAACCCCCCCGATTATGTCTAGTGCATGAACATTGGCTAGCTCTAAGGTTAAATAAAAGCATATCCAGCAATAATTATTTTTTCATCTCTTTTGCCAAGTATGTGTTATGACTCTTATCCATGCAGGAAGGAGCATCATTCATTTGGTTCAACAATGATTGCTCTCTCTGCAGCCTCACATTGGATGGCTACTGGATTCACTACTTTGATATTTATGGATGAGTTGTATATTTTGACAAAGGTTCTCTGTTCTTTCCATGATCCTGCTGGTGCATGATTTTTGCTCTTTTTGTCATTAAATTTGTTCATGCTTCTTGGAGTTGTTTTATTTTTAAATATTTGTTTACCATCCCTAGAAATCGAAGTCAACCAATCTGTGACTATGATTGTAGTGGTTAGAAAACCTATGATAACTTGAGATTGAATATATCGCTGGTTTTAATTCCATGGTTCTACCTTCCGAAGAGGTATATTGCAAGCTGAAATTTCTGATATCCTTTTGACATGTCATATATTGACAGTTAAACAGCCTTATTTTATTTTATCTTTTTTGTTCAGGGGATAATATGAGATGTATTAGTAAATAGATTATTTGTCTGTTTAGTTAATAGTTCCCTGGTATAAAAGGTCATTGTAATTCCTTTTTGAGGTAATGCCACTCGTTGCTGTATCAATTTTCCTAATCAATATGACTTGTGTTGAGGGCAATGCCAAACCCCACAGCTAATTTTAAGCGTGTTGCGCTAAAATACACGCTTAGGTTGGTTGTACTTTACCAAAGGGCGGGGTGATATGACTGACATCTACCAAAGTACTCTAACTGATGCCCAGGGACTCGCTCTCCCTTAAGTAGTTCTTACAGCATTTTAATATGTAAAATTATGTCAACTGTCATCTCTATGATGATTATCAAATCAATAACTTTCTTGAATTTCTAGATAAATGTCATCTTCTGTGGACAGGATTAAGCCATTTGATGTATCTTTAGCATGCTACATGTTAGTAATGAAGTATTAACGCTCATGAACCTAACCAAGAAAAATTCTAGGAAGTAATTTCTATAATTACCAACTAATTTTCTTTGTACTAGGTGATTTCTGGATTATATTATGATCTGTCACGTGCCTTTGCCATGCTTGCATCCAGTGATGCCCTAAGCTATCAAGAAGTATCAAGACAAGAGACATTTTATGCTGATTTTGAGAGTGAGGATACAATCGTGGCTAGAGGACTGACATCACTGATTATTACCCATGTCCAAATGTCTGTCAATATCACCTGTGAGCTTAAGTCCTTCGACACAGTTATTCATAACTCCAGAAAATGCTATAGCATGGAGAATAGCTCCAGAGGAACTGGAACAAAGTTGGCCATGCATGAAATGCCTGGTCATGGAATTTTCATATCTGGACCGAAGTTATTCATGGATGTATCTTTTAGAGGAGGTAACATGGATATTATAACTGATTTATCTGGATTTCGATCTATCATTTTCAGATATCCTGCCGAGTTTGAAGAAAGCCTCCATAAATCTGAAATCAACAATCTGTTGCGCTCTCTAAATTTCCTAATTGAAGGATCAATTTCTCATATCAAATTGTGTTTCTTCTTGAGAACCCTTAAGAAAGACTTGCCACGTGCGAGTTTGAGCACAGCAATAGATGAACCTAATTCTAACAGTAATGCTTTGTGCATGTTGGGGCATTCTCCTATGGTTATGAACACTGAACAGCCTGGAGATCATTCTGTACTTGCAACTATTGCTCTTTCTGAAATTTATGTGTCTAGCTGCCCGGTAAAGGATATATTGGCTAGAGAACACGAGCCAAATAAACTGAATGCATCTTTCTCTGTCGGGGAAGAATTCCAGACAATCTCTTGTGATTCCGAGGTACTATATCTCCTACATAAGATAGTTTGTTGTTAATTTTGCCGGTACAATGTCTGCTTATACATTAAACTTTCCATACGTTATTTATTTATTTGAAATGCTACTAACTCGGTTATTCTGTGTACTTGTCAACTTCTAATTAATGGATTCATGTATGTTATGCTCCAACAGGGTGGTTTTTTGTTACTTGAAGCCACATCTGCAACTATGTTTGCTGAATGCTTTAAATCGTACTACAACCGAATTTTAGATCTTTGGCCTTCTGGTTCATCTCCAGGAAGGGTAGTTCCACAGTATAGTGAGGATAAGACTGTTCTAGATGTGCGCTCAAGTATGAATTCACGGCAACTTCAGCATGTAACACAGGATCATTTGGAAGAATTTTCCTTGAATATTTCACATTTGTTTCTCATATTTGTGTCCAATGATGAATCTGGTAATATCTTCTGTTGATGTTATAAATTTTCTAATAGTATTCGAATGTAATTTAAGTAAACCCCTATGCAGGCAGACTTCAGGAACTTCTGCTTGAGGTTGATTTTCATTTGAACCACAAAGTATTGAGCACGGTGAAAAAAATTTCACTTGGTATTTCCAAATTTTCTATGCTTTCTCAGTACATACATGTGACGGGACAGAAACCCAGGGATATTCGAAATCATGGCTTTTCTTCTGGCACGCTTGATGATCCATCCCCCAACTTGATATCCGATGGCTTACCAGTGCTTGAGCAGAAAGTTACAGTTCACTCTGTTCTTACTGATACGGGTCACTCGAGCCCTTCTTCCTCTCAGAATGATATTCGTATTGGTAGTTCTGGGGGATCACTTATTAGTGACTTTGAACAGAAAAATGTGCACTTGAGTTCTCAAAACTACATACTGAAAGAATTTCAGTCCTTCCTAGCAACTGAGTGGCCTGTATCGGGAGATCAATTCTGTCCTAATAAACTGTGGGTTGGGAGTGGTTCTATATCAGGTTTTGATTTGTCCATCTCTCTGACTGAAATAAAGGTAAGCAATCTCATTATATTTATTGATATTCATCGAAAAAGTCTGAAAGCTATCCAAGGTAACAGGTTTGTCATTCATTCTTCTCAAAGGAGGAGAAAGGAAAAGATGCTATCTATTTTTGTTGAAAGTATTCATTTTAACCATTTTATATATTACCTTTTCAGAGAGAGAATTGTTTTTCATTAGTATAGATACTGCTAACCGTCTTTGGGTTCAAGTCTCACTGTTGTTAATTTATTACATTGTGCATGTGTTAGGCTTTTGATGGGAAAAATGTATCCTACCACTTGAGGGGTTGTGTTGACTACATAGTTTAAATACGTAATGTGCACCTAATAATCGTTTGTCTTCAACATGGCCACTCGTGTAGACTGATATAATTTTTTCTGTGAAAGACCTAACACGTTCACTTTTATTAAATGAGTGAAAATTAGACTTGAACCCTGGTTTTATGGGTGGCTTGATTCCGTGTTAAGTATCTCATCTAAAAGCTTAATGAGTTGGTTAAAATATACGTATAAGGACGCAGAGCTTTGTTGATAAAGAAATTAACAAATGAAACGAAAGAAAAGACACATCCCATAACATCATTCACAGATTTTATGAAATTTCTTCTGTAATCTAATATAAGTTTATGGGCAAAATGATAAAAGTATAATTTGATGTAGTATTATATAGTCCGCACCAAAGATGTCTCAAGTACTTACAGTTTCTCTTAAATCACTGACTTTGTCGTGTTTTTGGAGCCTATGCATGCTTACTCCAGATGAGACTGAGGATTAAGTGGACAGGTTTTAATTTTGATTTTTTTTTTTGTGCCAGATAATAATTTCTGCTTTCGAATGTTTCTCTGAGGTTTTTATTAGAGAAAAAACTTCCAAAGTGGAACAGAGGCACTGGTCTAGTGACCAAGATTCTGAAGGAAGTGCTGAAGAAATGATTGCTGATGGTATTTCTAAATTTGTCTGTATTTTGAGATAAATTATCTCTCTTATTCTGAACATTGGCTGACAACTTACACAACTTGTATAGGAACAATTGTTGCAATCCAAGATGTTGACCAACACATGTATATTGCAGTTGAAGATGTTGAAAGTAGATATGGTATAATTGGTGCGACTCATTATTCGCTAGTGGGAGAGAGATCTCTTTTCAGAGTAATACACCTTAACTTCATTCTTAGTGAATGTGTGGGCAAGGGTAGTATGCTAATTCTTTCCGGTTAATATCAGCTTTGTTATTAGCAGCTTTAATAGATTGCTTATGTTGAATTATGTTCAATTGTTATGAGTTGTACTAACTATAACCATAAATCAATATTAATGTCTACATCTTTTAACCTCACGTATAGTAATGCACGAATATTTAAATACTAGAATATTGAAGATCATTTAAACATGGTTCATGTGCTCTATTTGAAAATTTTGCAACCATCTTTGTGCATCTGCATTGGAAAGTTCTTTCTATTTTGCTTTCCTAGGTTTGTTTACATATACTTTCTTTACTATTAATATGTTGTCTTGATATGAAACTCTACTTGAGATATATTATTATTATTAGTTCGTGGCGTTTTCTCCAACTTGCTGAAGACTATTTTCATTGACTTCTCCTGACATTTCGTTTAGAAAGTCCTGGTTAAAGAATGAATGATTTTATGCTTCCCACACCTCTTTTCTCATTTGCATTCATCCCGTCTCACCGTTGAGTATAATAATAAATTTTATATTTAGTAATCTTTTGGTTATCCCCTAGTTCTAGAGTTGGCTAGGTACCTTCATGCTCATACCTAACATATCACATCAAATTATACCATTCAGGTGAAGCATTATAATGCAAGGCGATGGAGGTCGCAAATTCAGTATTTTTCATTGATTTCATTATATGCTAAAGATAATTCTGGGGAATCATTGCGATTGAATTGCCGTCCAAAACAGGATTTTGTTGACATCTCCTCTTCTAATGATAGTGGGTGTGCACTTTGGGCAGCACTTCCTTATAGACCTGATCACTATGGGGATGATGTTGAGCTGGAGTCTTTTCATCCTCTGGTTAGACGTACATTTCACCTTGTGAACAAAAAAAATGATTATGCTGTGGCATTTATTGATGGTGTCCTTGAATTTGTCTGCAAGCCGGGAAATTTGTTTAAGTGGAAAGTGTTTCGTGACCCTTCTCCAGCGAGTAATAGTTTGTTTCCAATTCGATATTTAGGGACCGGATCTGGAACTAATCTACAATATGATTCAAATGCAAACAACACTAAAGAGCTAAGGGAAAATGGGAACCTTTCTGGTATTACAATTACAATAGACAAGGTTACTCTGACCATTCTTCACGAGCTTTCAGATACAGTGGAGAAGTTACCGCTCCTCCAGGGATCAATCACTCCTTCTGAAATCATTCTGCAGATCTCAAACACAAAAGTGAGGGTCATGAACACAGTAGGAGTAGTGTTGTATTACTTTGATGCCCAGCGAAGCACATGGTAAGTGTTTCACGGTTCAATGGTGCATGGGTTTACGTCTTATTTTCTTGATTTCGTTTCAGTAACAATGATGTATCTTCTTAGTTTTCATTTCATGAATTTTTTATTTACTTTTCAATTTCACTCATGACTTCAGGAGGGAGTTTCTTCATCCACTTGAAATCTGCAGTTTCTACAGTTCAAAGTTTCTTATTCCGGGATCAGATAATGTTTTGAAGAGAGTACAAAGTCATTTCTATGCTAGAATTAAAGAGGTTTTGATCATGCTGTTGAGTCGTTTTCTGATTCAGTTATTGTGTAGTTTTCACTATTAATTTTTTGCTGCGGTATTGCAGGCGATCGTATCAATGAACGAGCTTTCGTTGGACATCATTCTGTTTGTGATTGGAAAATTGAATTTGGCTGGTCCTTATGCCGTAAGGAGCTCTGTAGTTTTGGCCAACTGTTGCAAGGTTCTTCAATCAATTATTTAGACATCTATCTGGGTTATATGAAGTATCTTTCTTCAATAAATTTTCACTTTTGAATATCTTATTTGTTTGGTGTTCTGTAGTTCTGTTATTTTTTTAGTTAATGCTGTACGCTCTTTTTCCCTTGATAGATACCAAGTTAAAAGGGAAGATTTATGAGATACTATTGAGTGATAAGCAATGTCTGCCAAGTTTTATATTTTTTCAGTTAACTTTTAGGGGCTGATGGCACGTTAAAGAACAAAATGTCCATAATACGAACATGATAGATGTGTTGCAAATCTTGGTTTTCATTTTCGTTGTGATGGACCTGAAAGAGGTGGCACGTGTCGTGTATGAGCTTGTGATCTTGTCTTAGAACTCCTATTAAGATAATTGTTTGGTCACATTAGAATGGATGAAATATGAAATGAAGCTATAAAACCAATAATTTGAGGTGTAAAAATTGAGGATGAATTTAGATATGACGAATAGATGGTCGAGGCATTTAGATATCACAAATAGATGGTCGAGGCAGGCCTTGGGTAGCCTAAAGAAGCTAGAGAGTGATATAATTGCAACAGAATATGACAGAAGAGAAAGGGCTAGACCAAAGTTAATATGACCTTAAATGGTAGCAAAAGTTTCTTTAACCTTTGAGAGAAGGTAGCTCAAAATCGAGCGAAATGGAGAAATAGGATATATGTTGTTGGGATACCAACTTCATTGTGAACAATGTTTAGCGTCTGTTGTTTGTATAATACTGGAGTAGCATGCGTAATCTTATGCATGGATCTTGTTTCCTTTGATCTGCTTGTATGCAATATTATATTAATTAAGTGTAGTAGTTGCATCATTTAAAGACCTTTGCCAACATTGTTTTGCGTGTAAAACTTTTCTGATAGGAAAAAACTAAATCACTAACACATGCATTGATAAATTTGACGAAAGGGCCCGTTTGGCGTGGTTTTTCCTTTTCCTTTTGTTTTTGCTTCTTGTAGGAGTTTTTGGAGGAAGTTATCTTAATATTTGTTTCAAAACTAATTTTTATAAGAGTTTCTTATTCCGAAAGTGCTTTTTGAGGAAGTCATATTGGACCAGCTTTCTCCAAAAGCTCTTCTAATATAATCTTCAAGAGACTATTTTTAAAAAGCATATTTTACTATTTAGATAATATCTATAAATTTGGAGAGTAAAAATTTTTAAGTACTTCAACAGACTCTTTATATTTAATATTTAATTTTACTACTCTAAAAAAATATTATTATTTTTCCCTATCTTTTATTTTCACTAGCTCCCCTTCAAATTATTATATTATTTTCCTCCTTGAAAATTGAAATACTTTGAATGCATTTAATTATAGAGAGCGGGTATGACTCTCCAAATTTAGAGAGTCGAACCCACTCTTTAAATAATAATGTTAATTTAAAGAGTCATTTGAACATAATTTTAAGAGTTGTCTCTTTAAAACATAGCATCTTATGAGTAAAGAGTCACTTGGAGATGTACTGATCAGAATAAATACTTTCATAAAATTAGCCAAACAGGTCCAAAAGCAGTTTTTGGATCACAAATGCTCATTTTGACTTTTCAATAGCCATGTCAAATGACTCAAAGTAATCTATATCACCCTTGATTTGAGTAGCCCGTTGAACCCAAAAATAAAATTACAAAACAAATGTTCTATTACATACAGATTAATATTAGATACCTTTTGTGTTGCCTATTTGTACCTTGTCTATTTTGAAGTTATGAAGAGGGAATCTCTGAAAAGAAAGTGCGTTTCGGTTTCTGCATCTGTTTTTAGTGCAGTGGTATGTGGAAAATAGCTGTAATTTAGAGTATGTTTGGTAGAGATTAAAATCAAATTAAAATTGAAAAACTAGTCGTTATTGTTGACTTTTATTAGATAAGTGGACCCAATAACGGTTATATTTTCAATTTTAATTGGATTAAAATTGGTACCAAACAAGCTTTTATTGTATTTGTTTATTCTATAGTTGACCTCATAGCATAGTTAAGGGGGGCATTATAAGGAAGAATCACAGGAGAGATGTTAGGGCATAATTAGGTCAGAATTAGAGAAGAAATTTAGAAGGTTGTCTGATTTTCTTTCCTATATATTTGTTGTTGTAACCTTTAGAATTAATCAATGAAATATGTGAAATTTCACAAAATTCCACAATTTCACATTCAATTAATAATATTCTTTACTCAAGAAAGGATACCGAATGCTTAAATTTTCATCAAAAATATTGACAGGACCTTGCTTTTTCTGTGAGTAACTTTAGCTGAGATTGCTGGTGAAGGTTCAAACTGAACTCATGGAACAAACTTCCAAAGAAACTGAATAATAGTCTGTATCTGTTTGAATACAATTGTTTGTTGCACCTAAAGGACTGGCTAAATACCGTGGACGAACAATGAGATCTTGTTAGTGTTTTTGTTTCTCGGCAGAGATGTGCTATGAGTTCTTTGGTTCAAAGTCCACAGAATAATACACGATTTGTAGGACTGAGGCATGGAAGCAGTAAGAATAAAAGTTGGTGCTGATAATGAAAATCTTCTTCCATATTGGATATATCCTTACAATTTTCTTAGTTCTGGCATTCAATCCAGACGAAATTGATGCTAATTAAATTGACTGATAAAATCTGATAATGGCTCATTTCAGATGAACTAGTGCAATCTAATGCAGAATCCTTCTAATTCATGAATTTAAGGTTTTCTTTTAAGTGCATCAAAAAAGTTAGACTATTACCTCAACTAGTGCATATGCTTTCATAACCTTAAATATTATAGAAATCAATTGTAGTATTACTCAGGTGTATAATGTAAGAATGGAAAATTATGTTTCTTTCTTTTGCTGCCTGTTTTTACAGTGATGTATGTATGCTTTTGGGGAACTTAAGACGCCTGTTGATTGGAATGTTCTGCACTTCACAGGTCGAAAACCAGTCAGGTTTAACCCTACTTTGCCAGTTTTATGACAACCAAGAGGTGTCAGTATCTTCAAGACAGTCAACAACAATTTTCTTAAGGTACTCCTCTGTATCATTAGATTGCATTAATTCAAGCAGACATTTCAGGTTTGACATTATTTATTACTGGTCTAAATTTAGATGTTTACTGTGATAATTTCTTATGGATGTCATGTTCTTTCAGTTTCCCCTTTAACCATGGAATTGGAAGGTCCATAATATATTCATTAGACAAAATGAGTTGGCAATAACTTCGTTAGTTGCAGTTTCTTACACAAGAAATAAGTTCGATATTCATCAGTAGGTTATTGACCTGTTCATATTATTTATCTAGATTTTTGGGTGCACTTTTTGATGAACCACCGGGGAACATTATTAGTTGAATTGACATAATGTACTAGTGTTTCCACTGATTTTGATGAACAATACTTGGATTTGAAATGCCAAAAGAATAATTAGGAAGGTGAATTAGTATGCAGATTTTAAAAAATATTATTCAAAATATAGAGGCTTATCTACCATGTGAAGCACTGATATATTATTAGTTTTTAGTATTGGTATGCAGATTGTAAACTTAAATCAAAGTTGGGGACTTCCTACCATGAAAATTGCCTGTTAAAGAGACGGTTTAACTTATTTACTCTCACTCTCTCTTTTTAGGGAGTTAGTTCAATTTTAAATAAGGCTATTGAAGACCTTTGAATTGTTAGTTTGGGAGTATAAGGTAATTATATTTAGGCCTTTTTTCTATTATATTCTTAAGCTTCTATTATTTGTCATATTTCACAATCCTCTAAGTGTTTAAAGGTACTCTTGCAAATTGCAGAAATTCTGTTATCTTTTCACAATTCCCCAGGACGTCTATTGGATCAGACTAGGTTTTGTTATTACTAAGTGGTTTAGAATATTTCCATTATCTATTTACTGAGAGATTTAATTATTGAGTTAAGAGCTCTGAATCTCCCTTTGATTGTGAGACGCAATCATACCCTTGGGACAATGTCACAGGAGTCTAGCTGTGGTGCGTGGATTTCTTATTTTTTTTCTTCTAGTTCTCTAGTCTTTCTTTCCTGTTCAGCAAGTTAAACTTTTTACCTATTGAAAATTCCTTCAAATGTATCCCAGAGCCATCTTACGTCAGTTTGTCACCATCTGTGGAAATTGACACTATTGGTACGTTTTGGACGACTTTTTATGTGAAGATCTCTACAATTAGCAAGACAAGTTTCTTTTTCATGATATGGATCCAGAAAGTGGGTTCAATTATTTAGAAAGCCGAAGAAACTTTCTTGTTATATAAAAAATGAAAATATGAAGCAAGTTAATTTGTCTGTGGAGAAGAATATAGAAAAGAAAAAAAAAACAGATGAGCTAATGCTTCAATGTCCAATCACAATAGATAAATTTGTAGCATGGCTTCCATACTTCACTCTTTTTCTTCTTGTTAAAGTTAGAATAACCACTTTATAAACTCATGAATGAACATGTTTTCAAGGCACTTAGCTTTGGCAAATCAACATCCAGAAGCATCTTTGTTCTCAGTACAACTTTCACAGCGAGGCTTCCTTTCAACTTCTCCAATCCACCTTTCACTTTTAGAAGCTCAAAAATTTGCTTGGAGAACACGTGTTGTGTCATCACAAGGTGAGCTATCCTATTTCTGTTTTGTCACATCATAGAAAATTCAATAGAAGTAATGTTTCTTGTTCTGTGCGGAAATTTTTAAACTGACATGGGTATCATAACCACTTATAGGGAATTTAAACAGCAGAAAGTTTTTGGATTTGAATTAAATATTATTTAGATACCAATAATTTTAAGAATGATTTGATAACAATACCTGTGATGTGGTAATCACTACCTTTTTGTTAGTTGAATGTTATGCCAGTGTGAAATATTTTGAGGAGTTCTGCCTTTGTTGCGTATTATACAATTATCACACAAATATTACTGATGAAGTTATGTGCTATGATCACACCATAGTTACCCATAAGGGCATTTTGGTATGCTTGATTGGCATAGCAACATGCCTTCCTTGAATCCTGTTCGGTCCAAACATGCCATGGGTTGATGTTTTAAAGAATGAATAGTGGTAATGATTGGAAATTTCTAGTCTGGACTTTTCTGGTAAAAAGAGGACAAATGTCAAGGCACGAACTTTTAATGCAAGTTTTCCTCAATATTTTTCCCTAGCAGGATGGTAGCCCGGTTTATTTTATGTGGGGGTAAATATCTAGATATTAGTGCCCATGTTGTTGGCATTTTCAAGAACTTCAAGTCAAATGAAGCGTAACTATGACAATCGAGCAGAAAAAATAAGATAAAATGGTCTTTATAATGCATAACATAGTTTGGCAGTGGAAACCATTTAGTAGACTATAGGTAGCTAGGTAAAAATCTGAATTGGACATTCTTGCGTAAATGACCAAAAATTCTTTCATAACAAGATATTCATTTGTGAGACCAGCAAATTTTGGAAGGAAAGCCAATTTTACCTTAGATACCAACATACGGGGAACATAGAGATCTAAGATGACCTACAGATATCCCACTTTCCTTAGCCCCTGTTTGACAGCCATATTTGTCAAAAATAGAGTTTTGAATAGTGATTTTTAGGAGAATGTGTGGTTAAAAAGTAGGCAAAAGTTTTGGGTTTATGTGAAGAATATTTTAATGTGTGAATGTGTGGTTGAAAATGAGTAGGTAGAAAAAAGAGTTTGAAAAGTATGGTTGTCAAACAGGCTTAATTTTCTCTAATGTCATGGTGGACATTTTGAGTATCTAACCTATGGCCTATTATTCTACCATCATTATCAAGAACAATATCGAGGGATCAGTTGACATCAACCATAAATGTCTCAGGTTCAAATCCTGTCTCTTTATATTTTTCCTCGAGGCCAACTTTCCTGCAAATAAATTAACATGAATATGTATTCAGGTTTCGTGTATTAATGGCATCTGGTCGGACTGTGATGATAATAGGTCCTAGCAATTCTGCTGGTTCATTCACAAGTATGTTACTTGTTTAACTTTGAAAGTTAAGCTCTCAGGAAAATATGTTGGACAGGGTAACTGCCATATCTTTAGCATTACCAATTAAATTTATGGACACTAAAATGGATGAAGATGAAAATCTTTCTAAGTTGTGAACAAAGGAGGATCAAACAATGAAACATGGAATCCATGCTAAAACAAAGTGTCGGGATGTGCTAATTTGAAATTTGTCGGCAAGCTTATATCACTGAATAATGACTTACATGGTATCCTGTCATTTGATTATTATAACCTCTGTGCTTATTGTTGTTTTCATTTTTTTAGTAATACTTTTTAGTTATTTTAGTAGATAAGAATTTGTTTCTGGTTGTCCATTTTACCATTTTTACCAGATTCAAAGTCTTTCCCTGGTCCATTTATTGTGGTTGAAATATCAAGGGGAATTGAGGTAGGCATCCATCTCTTCTTTCTTGCAGTAGATATGCACTGATATTCACTTAGGAATTAATTCTGGTTTTCTCTTTTGCATTTGGTACTCATAGGATGGCTTGTCAATTTCTGTCTCTCCTCTATTGAAAATACACAATGATACTGATTTCTCTTTGGAGCTGCGTTTTCAAAGGCCTCAGCATAAGGAAACTGACTCTGCTACTCTGGTGCTAAAAGCTGGAGATGTGCTCGATGATTCCATGGCAGCATTTGGTGCCACTGATTTGTCTGGTGGATTGAGAAAGGCATTGACGTCTTTGAGTGTTGGTATGCCTTATATTTCAATTACAAATTGTTCAATTGGGTAATTGTTATAAATTTTGAAATAAATAAATATTTGATGCTCTGTTATGTGAAAGCTACAGTAGAGACTTTTGCATATCGTTAAGCATTCTTTCTACATGTAGCTAGTGGTGTGAAGAGGGACTGGCCAGCACAGCAGGGGCTTGTCCCAGGCCCTGGAACGCTCTGTCTTTACAGGCGGTGTGTTTACATATATGAAGTGGGGCCAGAAGTTTGAGTTTTTTTCAAATACCAAGGCAATGCCAAATGTGAAATTCACTGCCTTGAGCCCCAAATCTGAACAAAATACAAATGTTTTGCACCCTTGAGACTTGAGAAAAAAAAAATACAAAAATGTAGATTAGTCTTTCCTTCTAGATTTTAGGTCCTCAGTGCTCTCACTATCTTTCCAAGATTCATAAATGGAAGAGAAGTCTCTTTGTCCACCTTTACCCCAAGATTCATAAGAGCCTCTTGACTTTATGAAGTATGTTGTGGTTGTCCTTAGGAAGAGAACCTTGCATGAAAGCTAAAGGTAATCTGGTAATTAGAGGAAATATATTAGGATCAAAGCTTAGTTTATTGTTCTAGTTGCATGCATCTAGATTTTTCCCGTTGGTTGGTTGAATTTTAGATTCTGGCAGGCGTGATGGATAAATTGTTGGAACTCACTTGTTGATTCTAAGATTGTATAGACTGATTCCTCTTACATTTCTTATATAACTGCTTAATGATACGGCAAAAATAAATTCAAATATTTTATCAGGTGGAGGTCTAACCATAGTAATAATAATCGAATTGTTTGTCCTCCAAAGCTATCCATGCAGTTTCATACTTTCATTAAGCAAGGGAGATTTTTTTTGTATCAATTTTTCGTTTCTCGCTCAATAGACAATTTTTTCAATTCATTGTTTCAGGCATCCAACTAAACTTTGTTGGTCTTGCATTGTTATGATTTTACCCAGAAATTAACTGTTTTAAGAATTGATTGGCAGGAAATTTCGTATTCTCTTTTAGACCTGATATTGCCACCAGCATGAAAGATTTTAAGAATGAAACAGTGGAATGGTCAGATGAACTTAAGGGTGGAAAACCTGTAAGTCTATCTGGGGTATTTGATAAATTGAGTTACAGGGTGAGGAAGGCATTTTATGTGGAGTCAGAGAAGTCTTCCCTGAGCACTGCACATTGTGCTCTCAAATCTGAAGGAGGTCATATTTCTGAGATACATTTTCTGATACAAAGCGTCAGGAAGGATGTACCTGTTATATGTCCAGATAACTTTGGATATGCTCCTGTAAATAAAAATCTTCCAGTTGCCCTGCAAGAACAGAAGGAAATTTTTCTTCTTCCTACAATTAAGGTCTCCAATTTATTACACACAGAAATACATGTGAATTTGACTGATGGAGGTAAGCAAAATGTGATTTGAATTTTATTTTCGTTCTTTTAATATGGTATTGTTTCTGACTCTTTTTTTTTTTTTTCCAGATCCACTTGCTACTATGGATCATGGCGACTTGTGGAGTTGCGCAACTATTCCTAGTGGATCAACTGTTAATTTATATGCTAACCCGGCCACTATATACTTCACTGTCACTTTAACTTCCTTTGGTTCAAGTTGCAAACCAGTCAATAGTAAAGACTGGGTGAGGAAATTACAGAAACAAAAAAGTGATGTCTACCATTTGGACATTGAGTTGGACTTTGGTAGTGGGAAGTATTTTGCTAGTTTGAGATTGTCTCGTGGGCATAGAGGCGTATTAGAGGTATTTACCCTTTACCCAATTTGTTTACAGATTCTAAATTTTATATGATAAAATTTTGTACTTGTTACAGGCTGCTATCTTTACAACATACACATTGGAAAATGGTACAGATACACCTTTGTTTTGCTTTTCTGCTGATCAGAAGCCTCTGGTTAGGTAATCAATCAATTCCCACTATTTGTTCCATACGCTTTGCATTTTGGACGTTTCTCCTTTTAAAAACAGTATACTTTTGCAGGTATGAGGTAGAGATGGCTTCCAATATACCTCCCGAAATGGGGTTGTATTTGCCTCCAAAATCAATCAAATCATGGTTCATGAAGTGAGTGCATTGCTTCTTGAGCAAGTGCTCTATATTTTAGTAATGGTGGACCTGTTTGGTGATTGAGCATGTTTGGCTAAGCTTAAAAAACGTACAATTTTACTTAAAATCAAGTGTTTTTAGTCCTAGGTTGTGCTTTTCTTCTAAAATTTCATTTTGAAAGGTGCAACTTTATCAGCTTTAACACAATCTTGCTTAAGGCAACATTACACTTTAACTACCAAAATTGTCACGGGTAACTTGCCATAATGCACATATGCATTTCCATTAATTATACCTGTGGAGACTGTGGAGCCAATTTCAGTGTGAANTTCTTGAGCAAGTGCTCTATATTTTAGTAATGGTGGACCTGTTTGGTGATTGAGCATGTTTGGCTAAGCTTAAAAAACGTACAATTTTACTTAAAATCAAGTGTTTTTAGTCCTAGGTTGTGCTTTTCTTCTAAAATTTCATTTTGAAAGGTGCAACTTTATCAGCTTTAACACAATCTTGCTTAAGGCAACATTACACTTTAACTACCAAAATTGTCACGGGTAACTTGCCATAATGCACATATGCATTTCCATTAATTATACCTGTGGAGACTGTGGAGCCAATTTCAGTGTGAACATTGAGTGGGAGTTAGGTTACATTGCTAAGAGAGTCCCATGTATCAGTTCTCCATGATCGAATTGCAAGGCGTAATGGTGACCTAACATAAACAAAAACGTAACATGTGGCATACAATGAGAGGCAAAAAGAACGAGGGAGTTACTATTTACCTATAAAAAACTGACCATAAGAATTGATTTTTGTGTATATATATGGAGCCCCTTATTGATCTCTTGTTTTAAATGCTAGGCGCCACCAAGTGTGCCTCAAATTGTTAGAAGAGAAAGCATCAGAGGCGCAATTGGACTTGGATTCTTTATCTGGGTTTGCAGAGATTGACCTAGAAGTAGAAGAAAGTTTTGGGTTGAAAAATATTATGCGGTTGGGGGTGTCTTTAAGGCCATCTGTTTCCAAAGTATTCTCAACACAATTGGTGTCATTGAACCCACGATATGTTTTATCAAATGAATCCGAAGAAGCAATCACCATTCGACAATGTTATCTGGGGGTTAGCTCCATCTTTAATTTTTTGTCTCATTGAACAGGGTATTGATAAACTTCTGATTTGTGCTTTGATGACGTTTTTTATCTTATTGAAAAGGATGATATGGAAGGGTTAATTGCTATCAACAGCAAAGAGAGGATAGCATTAAGGCTAAAGGGTGGGTCGGGAAGGAAGCGAGAAACCAATGTTATTAATAGCCTTCTCAGAAAGCATACAAAATCTCGAGACGATACGTTGCTTTTCATTCAGTTCCGACTTACTGAAGCTGGATTAGGTTGGTCAGGGCCAGTATGCATGGCTTCATTTGGACGGTTTTTTCTGAAATTTAGAAGATCCTCAGAATGTTCTGAAGGGCGATCAGAGATGTGCAAACAAAATTTATATGAATTTGCAGTCGTTAATGTGGTAGAGGGAGGGCCTAGCATCATTTTACACTTCCACAGGTCTCCAACAACTAACCTCCCTTATCGGATTGAGAACTATCTACGCGATGCTCCTATAACTTACTATCAGAAGGTTGAATGCACTCCTCATCTACAATGTAGTTCACAGAATTTTTGTGTTCATATATCTGTGTGTGTGTGTGTCCTTAACAATTTTAATATTTGTCAGGGTTCATCAGAACCAGAGATTTTGGGAGCTGGACACTCTGTCAATTATGTCTGGGATGACTTGACTCTTCCTCATAAGCTAGTTGTTCAAGTTGATGGTACTCATTCTTCCTCTTTACTCTTTAGTTACTGTATGATTTTTTTAAAATGATACTTTTGCATTCTAGTTTTGATTTTCATACATTGTACGAAGGCACAGTCAACAGGAGTGAGCTTTATTTTTGTTACTGGAAAGTAACTGATAGAGCTATATTTCTGAGTTCGATGGATAGCTATAAAGTGATGGTCAATTTGAGCACTTTAACTTAGTAACAACTCTTCGATGCAATTGCTTCTTATGGCGAATGTGCTAATTGGCTTCTACAGGCTTAAACACTGCCTTTTTATTGCAACCTAGGTTTTTTGTTGGATTTTATCAGTCTGAAAAGCAACCACTTATTCTAATCTTATTCTCGAGTTTCTTTACACAATGCAATTATGAATTTTAAGTTTTAGTGTAAATGAACAAACTGAAGTTCTATAATTAGATCGAGTCTTTTCTTGTTGGAGGTTTTTCTAGGATGTAGATATAGAGTTTGTGGTAGAAAGAAGGAAAGAAAGAGGGAGAGCAAGCGGAAACTGGGTTCACGATATTTGGTTTCATTAACTTATAACTTTGCATTTTGTAGTTATTAAACGTATACTTTTACTTCATGTTGATGGTTTTTTGTTTGTCGAGGTAAAAGAAAGAATGTAGTTTCCACTGTGAAAATTGGAATATTTTTTCTTCCAGTCTTGTTAATGAAATTTACTTGTTCACCGTGCATGTGATTATATAGCTTCCTTTTTTGTAGATTTGCACATGTTGTGTGAAATCAGCTTGGATAAGGTGCGTGCCTGGAAACCACTTTATCGGACCAAGCAGAACCAAGGTTGGGGATTTCATTTACCTGTGGATAAGAAGCCTGAAGATCAGAAAAGGACTACTTACAGCAAATTAATTGGCATGGAGACTGCAAAGTTGGGTTATGAAGTATATGCAGATGGCGTCACACGAGTTTTGAGAATTTGTGAGTTCTCTGATAGTCACAAGGTGGATGCTGTGTTCCACACCGGTACAAAAATGAGGCTGAGAATCTCATATTTTGCAATTCACTTGCTAGGACATGCAAAGCAGGTCAAGTTTCACGTCTAATGCTTAAACCGCTATGATATGTTTGACTGTCTGCTCTTAAATGTGAATTATCTTAATGTTCTTTCGCTGAATGCATTTCTGGAAGTGTTATAATTTCTGAAGTCAAATTAGTTCTTAAGCAGTATTATCAGGTCACCTTTTGTAGTTTTCCTAGTCCAAAAACATGTCACTGGCCACATGTATTTGAGTCTATAATGTTCCGTCTTTCTTTTGCAATTTAAGATATTTTAATCTATATTATTGCGCGTATGCAATTTAAAACTTGCAGCCTCCGCTGAAACTTCTGTGTTTGATATTCAGTGGGTTATTCCTTGAACTGTGCATTATTGTGCTGCGTTTGAGGTCATGAAAACTTGCTGGCTCAATACAGGATAAAATCTAATGTTTGAACTCAAGTTTTTTGCCTGCTTTAGTACCATGTTACAATGTTAACCACCTCATCTGAAAGTTTAGTGTGTTAAGAGATGGGTCATATTTATTTACTTGCAATTTTTCAAATTTTTATTTACCTTAGACATCATCTGATTTGTGATATTCTGAAGGAGATGGATCTGGGTGAGCCAGCCAACTATTCACCGATAATTACTACCAGGCTTGATAACATCAACTGGGATTCTATGTTCGCTGACCCGTATAAATATAATCAAATCAGAGTAAAGGTAATCCTCTTTGACAATCTTACACTTCTTTAGTTTTTTATACTTGTTGGCTTGCCTGTGCCCAGTGTGTACTTGTTACCAAGAACCTGGAATATGTGGATGCAAACATCTTGACATCATTATTTGATGGATAATGCAGTCATTGACTGTTGATGAAAAGTGGGCCGGAGCTCCTTTTGCAGCAATGCTTCGCAGGCACCGATCAGAAAATTCTGACTCAAATGAGTGCATCCTTCGTGTTATAATTGTTTTACTTTCATCCAATTCTCACATTAAACAAGTGAAATACTTGTCCATTGTTCTGCAGGTAATATAAAGAGTATAATAGAGCTTTCCCTGTATTTTATCTTTTTCATTGTTCCTTGTTCTTTGTTACCGGAATATGGTATATGTGATAAGCTGGCCCGTTATATAATTTAGCAATTGCATGCTGTAATATGTGTCCCTTCACGCATTTTATTACACGGATTATTGAACATCGTTGTCTTCGCAGCCACTTGACTTGAATCTTGATGAGGAGACACTAATGAAAATTGTTCCATTTTGGAGAACATCTCTAAGTGATTCGAATACCCCCAGTCAACAGTATTACTTTGATCATTTTGAGATCCACCCGATAAAGGTTTGATTATCCTACTCCTGTGCGTGCTCTTAATTTCTTGACACCCCCGCCTCCCCCCCACCCAACAAATAGAAAAAGAATTTTATGATTTCAGTAACTGATATATAGTTCATGTTATCTTCCCACAATGTTAAAGGTCGTGGGGAGCTTTCTTCCCGGGGACTCATATTCCAGCTACAGCTCAACCCAGGAGACTTTGAGGTCTTTACTCCACAGTGTGATTAAGGTCTGAGAGTCATTGCTCGTGAAACAATCCCTTCATCAACTGAGATATTTTTTGTAATGATATGAGATTATAATCTCTCTCCCCCTCCCCTCCCCACAAAACAGGTTCCTGCCATTAAAAGTATGACTGTTGAGCTTAATGGGGTCCTTGTCACGCATGCTTTGATAACCTTACGCGAATTAACTATAAAATGTGCACAGCATTATTCATGGTAACCCTTTACAACTGAAGTGTTCTTTCCTTATTTTATGTGGTTTATTTGGGCATTTCCTCAATTTTGCAAAATCTTTACAGGTATGCCATGAGAGCTATGTATATTGCAAAGGGAAGCCCATTGCTTCCACCATCTTTTACTTCTATATTCGATGATCTAGCATCATCTTCTCTTGATGTTTTTTTTGATCCTTCTAGTGGCTTGCCCAATCTTCCTGGCGTTACCATAGGTATCTCCCTCACACTGTATACACGTGCAAAACAAGCATGGGATTGAATAAAATTGTCTTGAGGTTTGCTTATTGGTCATGTTACTTTTGAATGGGCTGTATATTTGTCTTCAGCAACTATGTTGGCTAAGACTCCTGTCGTAAAAGTGAATATTTGACTAATTATGCTCAAGGGCCATTAGTTCATGACCTTGCACAGATTCTCTTACATACCAAAGAAAAGGGGAAGTCTTTTTCAGTTTTTTACTGGTGAATCACAAGATCAATTCAAATAGACCATGGAAACAGAACTCGAGATATATTAACCAATTTTTATGCTGAAATATTGTCTTTTCTACTGTTTCACTGGAGTTAGCATGGTTATTCCTCCATACTATTTAATTTTTATACTAACCTGCTAGAATGATGCCGTCACCATGTATTTCTTGTCCTTAAATTGCGAAATAGGTACACTCAAGCTCATCAGTAAATTCGTGAACGACAAAGGTTTTTCTGGAACAAAGCGATATTTTGGTGACCTTGGAAAAACTGTGGGTTTAGTCTCCTTTTGAAATTAAAATACTAATTGTTATTTTGCAATTACTTTAACATTCGATACCTTTTTTCTGTTTCAGTTGAAAATGGCAGGATCCAATATAATATTTGCTGCAGTAACTGAATTATCGGACTCTGTTCTCAAGGGGGCAGAGACAAATGGTTTCCATGGAATGGTGATATTTACTTGCATCTAGCTATGTCAAATGTTAATTTATTCGAGTGTGACTATTTGAAGTTTATAACTTTCTATAGACGACTGGTTTCCGCCATGGAATTCTCAAGTTGGCAATGGAGCCATCTCTACTGGGTAGTGCTTTCATGGAAGGTGGTCCAGATCGGAAAATTAAGCTCGACTGCAGTCCTGGGGTTGATGAGGTACTGTCATCTTTCCCTGTGAAGCTAAAATATATTGGTGCATGAGTAACTTCCCCCCATGATAGTGCAATGAAACAATTTTCCTAGGAGTAATGTGCATGGAATGCATAAGAGAACTGAAAGGTTTGGTTGAAGACAACGTAACAGAGAGAAACTAATTTTAGTCTTAAACTAAATGTAGTTTAAACTACAGTTCGATTTTTGAGTTCTAATGGCATTTTATATAGAGTCTTAACTATATGTGTTGAATGATGTAGTTATACATTGAGGGATACCTGCAAGCTATGTTAGATACAATGTATAAACAAGAATACCTTAGGGTGAGAGTCATTGAGAACCAGGTATTTTCCTATTCTGGTAATGACCTTTTCTGCTTGTTATATTATGCACCCAGTGCAATCAGTGTGTAAGTACACACACATACACGTATCCTATGTTTAGATATGTATATATAGTCCATTTCCTCTTGGCCTCTGCTATATTTACCATGACCGAATGATATTCATAACGTTTGACTGATCTTACAGGTAGTTCTCAAAAACCTGCCTCCAAACAGTGCTCTTATAGAAGAGATAACAGAACGTGTAAAGAGCTTTCTTGTAAGTAAAGGGTTGTTGAAGGGAGAGTCTTCAAAAGATTCGCATTCTCTGCGACATATACGAGGCGAAAATGTAAGCCTATACTCAATCCCCTGGAATATATTATCTTCGTGTGCTTTGCAAAATTTGTCTGCTCACTTGTCAACTTAAATAGATACTCCTATCTTGTGAGGCATACTTTGAAAAATATACAATGCTTCAAATGCATAAAGACCGAATTTGTGGATCGGAATTGGTCAATTTAGTATGCGTGCCGGTCCATCTTACTCCCAGTCGTAAAGTGAAACCAGGTTTACGACCTACTTAGTAACCAAGTTTTTATTACAGGAATGGAGAATTGGACCGACGGTTCTGACTTTATGCGAGCATCTCTTTGTGAGTTTCGTAATTCGTATGTTGAGAAAGCAAG
Organism: Fraxinus xanthoxyloides; assembly: GCA_903798325.1. Lineage (NCBI taxonomy): Eukaryota > Viridiplantae > Streptophyta > Magnoliopsida > Lamiales > Oleaceae > Fraxinus > Fraxinus xanthoxyloides. The sequence continues at coordinate 4,984 of CAIGRL010257867.1, read as the reverse complement.
CTGGCAAGGTCATTGCCAACATAAAATGGAAGGAAAAATTGAAGGTAGACGATGCGAAAGCTACTGTCCCGGCATCCAGTGCTGAAGAACCAAAGTTTAAGATCGTGTGGAAATGGGGAATTGGGAAGTTTGTGTTGTCCGGTATAGTTGCATATATCGATGGACGTTTGTGTCGCAATATACCGAATCCTGTAGCAAGAAGGATCGTTAGCGGTTTTTTGTTGAGTTTTCTTGATAAAAATGATGAATAGTAGTAGTATAAGATTTTATTCAGTCTCTTGTTTAAGGCTGATGTACAGGATTGATTGATGGATTAATTTTGTAGTAGTTATTGTATTCAAGTTCATGTAAATCAATAAATATTGAAGTTTACGAGTCCCGAACTTCAATCTGTAATCAGTCAGTTTATGGACCCACAACCAATCAATTTCTTACGTAGCTACTACTGAACTGTGGGCTAATGGACCCAATACTTGGGGTCTGGAGTTGAGAGGATAAAGCTAAGCCCCTTGGTTTGAACTGCAAACTGCTAAGCAGCCCACTGATTCCTGGTATACGTCGTCATCTCATTTTCAAACACACAACTTACAAGTAACTGAAAATAAGCACATTTTTTTTCCAATATATATACTAGTGCTCGTACAACTCTCAACCCCTTAATTTAAATAACCAACGTCATGTCATTTTTAACCACACATTTTTCAATAAAATAATATTTTTCAACATATCAATAACTTTTCGTTTTTTCTCAATCATACATTCTCTATTAATCTACTATTTTAAAATATATTCTTTCAAAAAAATGTGGCTGAAACACACCCTAATTCTTTATTTCACTGTTCGAGGAGCAAAAGAAATAATAGTATTGTATCATTTATTTTGTTTTTAATAAACGATAGCTATATTTATAAAAAAATAAAATATTTGTAGTATATTTACTAAAAAGATTTTTTTTTTTTAATTGAAGTGTATTTATAAAATACTGGGAACAAACAAAAATTATGGGGGTAATATATATTATCCTTATTATTATTGTCTATGACTGTGATCTTGATCGTGATCGTGATCGTCATCACCCTTCCGCGAACAATTAGTTTGAAGCACTAAAATCCAAGCCCGCATTTGAGGGTGAAACCACTTGCCAAGAAATAATCCTGGGACCAAAATTTCAGGTACTAAAGAACAATATATGTACTAACTTCTAAACCCAAAGCATGCCCACAGAAAACATTGTGCAGTTCTATAAATATAGTCACCGCTTCTTGCTATTGCCATTACAATTTGTCTTTGCAAGAAATGGATTTTATGATATCCAAAAACCCGCCATCAGAGAAGGTGAGTGAGGAGACTGAAACCCTGGATTCAGTCACCACCCAGCTCTTTCTCAAATCATCCTCGACTCGAAATTCGGCCCAAAGACTTGACAAAGAAGTCGTCCTCAGGCGTATCTGGTACCATAAGACATTGAACAAGGTTAAGAACACTTTCCAGGCAATTCGGGCACCAGAGGATGCTGGTAAAGTATCAGATTATACGGAGAAATGGCTTGAACAGTGTGATAATTTCTCCTGACTCACAATTTCTCCTTCCGGTGCTGAGTCGCTGGAATATGGTGGCTGTTGGAGCTAGAAGTGGAGTGTTGGGGGAGACGGTTGTCTTGGTTGGCACTGGAAGACGTTTAAGATAGGCTATATCTCAGTTAAATGACCGCCGGGTTCGTGTTGTTGAAATAAATTAAAAGTTTATTTGTTTACAGCATTGATTTCATTATTTTCTCATACTGAGTATCTTGATTTGTCTACATGATATCAAAATTATCCTATAATCTCCAACTGTAAAGACCCTAGAAGGTGAAGCTTCCTGAGTAACTTTATTGAGTAAAGCACACCAGACGTACTCTTGAAGCTTCTCTCCACGAGTTCCATCTCTGGCAAATGATTTCATATCCCTATCTTGCATACTCATTTTCATTTAATGAATCCAAGCTGATCAAATTTTGAGTTCAGATTCAACGTGCAGATGTTATTCATTCTTCTCATAGAAGACACTTTATCCTCCACATAACAAAGGCCTTCAACAGTATGGTCATTCAGGTCTGATGCAACAAAGGGACAACCAAGAATCTCTACTACCCAATCCTTCTCTTTGATTTTGCAGAATTACTAGACAGTTGCAAAAAATTTGAATTTAAACCTTCATATTACAATTTTACAATCAATTGCAGCTTTCATTTGGTGTCTGTTGGAACTCAAAGAGATCACTTTTGAAGTTGAGTACAAGTTAAATAAGACGCACATAGGGAAGCATAAGATAATTTATTGTAAAGTGACAAAAAATAATATTTTGCCCAATTATTGCAAAGGTAGAATGGATGCTGATTTGGAACAATCTATAACCTGAGGCTTTTGTTGGTTGTATCGAGACAAAATGGGTAACCATTCAGCAATGTCAATAATCTGTCACAAGTAAACACAAATCCTAGTTCAGACATCAGGCTTTAAACTGTTTGTCTGCCCGTTTGGTTCAGGTAAAAAATCAAATTAAAATATAAATCAAAGTTATTGTTAACCATTTCATGGGATCCATAACACACATTCCATCAACTTTTATTAAAATATATTAAAAATCTGATTTTCATGGCTAAATTTAAAAAATAAAATATGCCGTCTCTCTAACCATTCAAACTTTCTATATGAGGTGATGATTCAACGTAGTAAAATGTGTAGCCTTTCTAAGGGCTTAAATAAATAAACCATTGGAGTTACAAATCTTACTGAATTATGCTTGTGATGTGGCCAACAGGAAACGCTAGAATAAAATGTCATACCATTACATAGTAAGGTGTACAGCCATTCATCTCCAATCATTTTTGAGCAAGCCAGATGAGGAAAGGAAGCGTAATGCTTGGTTTGAATTGTTCAACACAGCAGAAGATCTCGCAACCTGCATCTTTCGTTTCTTCAAAAAGTCCAGTGAACTTTGTGGGCATTGAGCAGGCCGGTCTTTTAACATAGCAATATCTAGCCTGTCAAATTAAAAAAAAAAAATGTATTAAGTTAATCTTCCTGTGAGAAAATTATTCTTACAAGGCACCGCATCTGCAGGGAATTCATCTATTATGAGCAAGCAGACGAGCAAGCATGCATAAACACGTGAGAAAGAGAGTGGAAGGGAAGACTCACCTATTATCTTTCGTCTTTTTCTTTCTAGAAGCATTCTTCTCCTCAGCTTTCTCGTCTTCAGAATCAGATGAGAACACTTTCCTGTAGAAACAACTTGTCTTGGTTAATGACTCGAGTTACAGAAACAAGCACAGCAATACATGTGAGACCCTGGGGCCAAGGGGAATCACAAAGAAAGTACGGTAGCATACTTCTTATTAACTGCCTTCTCGATAGCTGCAACATGTTGGACAATATCATCTGGTAGCATTCCTTCAGTACTTATTTTATTTTTCGGGCTGCCATCTCTGCGTGATGGTCGTGGAGTCAGTTTTTCAGCCCATTTTCTGCGACGCTGTTTTCCTTCGCGAACGACCCTATCATAAAAAGGATCATTCTTTGTCACATACAATATGGATACTCACTACCAATTACTGTGAGGAGATTCACGTGTAAGAGCATCAATTATATGATTCTGACAAAGTTTTCTAAAAAGGCCACATAGAGTTTAAACAAAAAAATAACGAAAACCACCAGCATGAAGCATTGCACTTATCTGAAAATCCAAAGGATGCTGGAAAATCAACCTCAAGCAATCAGGAAATATCAACAATATAGGTCTACAGTATCCCCTAAAACCCCATTATCATCATAATTAATTGACAAGGACTGTGAGTGAGAGATAAAAGTTTAGCATATACAAGTTCAAATTAATATTCAAACTTCATCAATTAGCAAAACCATGGACGGAACGAATCATGAATTAATTGAATCCACGGGAGAATGCTACACGTTCCAAGTGAAAATCCTGCCCAGCTATTCTAATCAATATTAGCAATTTTACATCTCTAATCGAAACTCCTAAAATTCTCGAGCAGTTTTAAACTCTGACATCAGTTCTGTTCACTTGTTATCTAACAACATGACAGCATGATTTGGACAGTCAAATTGGAGTTCTATTAACAGCGGCGCGCTTTCACAATGCCAGATTAACATAAAGGTCCATCTTTTAACTGTAATTGCTCTGGAAAAACACATTATCAATACTCGTCGACATATAATTCCTAAGCTGAAAATTTACGATTGCTTGAAAAAAAAAAAAGTCTCATACCGGGCCAGATTTTCTTTTTGGACTTTCCTAATATCCTCGTCCTGTTGTATTCCCTGAAATTAAAGGAACAAGTTACGCAATTTAATAAGCAGTTTTCCGTTCACATTACACAAATTATGATTTTACAGTTTACAAACCTGCTGGACTGTAAACTCCTCTGGAGCACCGGAGTCGCTGTCGACTTCTTCTCTATCCGACATTATTTTGTTCCAATTTTTCAATTGAAGACGAAGAATTTTCTCGGGGTTTTAGGGCTAGGGTTTCTGCAGCCTTTATGGAGTATGTCGTGGTTAAAAAGCAGATTAGGGGTTAAACTGGAGCTGTTAAAAATTTAAAATAGACACCTAATAAAAAGAGTAAATTGCACCGTTTGTCCTTAAACTTTTTTTAAATTGTCTTCAATTTGTGAAAAATTAGCAGGCAACTCGGATGTGATCTAAAAATCAGATAAATTTGTGACAAATGACGATCTTACCTAAAACTTAAATAAAATAAGATAGCAAGAGAAGAAAAACTAAGACAATTTTTTCCTCACCCCAATACTCCAATCATTACTGTGACCATGGAGTTCTCTATATAATTTTCATCACCAGTAACGATGTTGGTGTTGGATATTTATACTATAAATATAATATGTGAAAGAAATAACTAATTCAGATAAAGTGCCCAACTGGTGAAAAGTGTGGAATTTGTATGGGAGGTCAGTGGTTCG
>CAIGRL010257781.1:0-11512 GCA_903798325.1 Fraxinus xanthoxyloides | reverse complement strand
AATGGGCACCATTTTAAAATGTCGCACGGGACATTCAAAATCTTAAAGTCGACCCTGAATGTATACAAGCTAATATTTTCACTAAGGTCTATACAACACAAATATAAACCATTACATGAAAGAAAATTATTGCGTTTGAAATTACACCAAATTATAACGAGTATATCTAGCAATGAACTGAATAGATGAGACTAGGACTGAACAAAACTCCCGAATCGAATCGGACCGAATCAAAACCGAACCGAGTGGTCCTTTATTAGTTAAATACCCGAATGTGTATCTGAATCGAAAATTGATGGGTTTGGGTCGGTTCTCGGTTCTAGCTCAAGAACCGAAGAACTGAATAAGAGTCGAATCTAAATAATTTTTTTGATTTTTTATATTGAATTAATTAAATTGTTTTATTTTTTTCTAAACAAATTAGCAAATTAATTAAACAAACCAACCAAATCTAGCCAATACCAAGTCCGGTCAAATTAATTTTTTGTTAGCCCAACATTTGGGTATTATCCTTCCCCTTTTCATTCCAATTTCATTTGATAAGCAGTACGCCCACTCCCGTATAAATCCAAATTATTTGATAATCTTAAAACCTACATCCACATTTTCAAATCGATTTTGAAACTCCTTCATTTCATCGACGATGGTAGCTACTGATTAGATCTCTGAGTACAATGTAAGCATTAAAAGATTGGACTACGTTAATTTGTAAAAGTTACGAATGAACCATGTCATTAGTTGTATTTATATAGTGTTGCCGTAAATGTTAAAAAATCTAATTATGGTACGGAATCGAGAAAGAAATCCTTTAATATTCAGAGTACTACTCCTATAGAAGAAGTACGAACCCCATCTTTCGAAGAATTGCTAGACATTTTGGGATGCAAAATCATCGAAACAAGTGGATGGACAAGCAAAGCATATTTTGGAGGGAGTGAAGTGTTATGATAAACGTTGTATAGATTTTATGGGGTTGGTTGTGCAGATTATTATTTCTTGAATATTTTTGGGATGTAACATGTTGAATTTCAGTTCTTCGAAATTCTGTATGGAGTAACAAAGAAAACATGCCAGTGATTGTTCCTAAACTGATTTCCCAAAGAGGGATTTATGCTTTTTGCTCCTGGAAATGACATTTGCATGTTTGTAAGGCACACTCCAAAAAAACAGCACAGTAGAAACAATGCAATACACAAATAAAGGTGAAATAATTAAAAAAACAAAACAATTATTTTTACTAGAAAATTAATTCGCATCCATCATCATTAGACAATTAATGAAACACAATGGAATACACAGATTAAAAACAAAGTGACAACATTATTCTCCAAATATAAATGCTAAAGGTCCCCCCCTCCCCCTCGAGGCGTAGCTCAATGGTGCAAAGGACATGAGTGAGATAGTCTCAACTGAACTGACAGCTGCAATGTGAGAGTTCGATTCTTGCCTCTAACAAAATTTGAAATTGAGCTTTTTGTGGGCACCAATATGACAACTCTTGTACCCTGACCTGTTGAGGTACATCTCACGATTTACTTCCTCCACAATGTTCTAGGGACGGGGTGGTGGGAGACCCTCAAGGTTGGGGTTCAACCTTTTTTTATTATTATTATTATAAATTACTAAAGGTTGCAACTTCAAAGCATCAAGAAATGCAATAAATGTAATTAGGAAATTTTTTGAATGCTAATCTAGATTTGGATTACCAACAATCTAATCTTTCACAATTCACACATCTTGTAATATAAAGATTTACATGGATTAACTAAATTTAAAAGACAGTGTGTTACAATAATATAACGTTTTTATATGTTAAGGCAAGAAATGATTTTTTCTTTATTTAAAATTAAATTCAAGATAGTCAAATATGAAAAATCATGTAAAAGATTTTTCCAAAATTCAAATTTAAATTTTTTATAAGATGCCAAACATAAAGAAATGAGATTATGTAATCCTAATTCTTTGGAGTCCGAACGTGTTTTTTTTGTAGAACGTTTGACTAATCCTATGTTTCTGTAGTAACTTGACTATATTTATTTTTATTCTTTACTATTAATGGCTTACAATAAATAGTCATAGTGACATCACTTGGGTGGGTATACCGTGTAGGTTGGGCAAAAATGTATAAATCTTCTCATTTTTTTCAATAACTGGACATAGATCACCGAAAAATTTCGTTTAACGCTATTGATTTAACATATTTTTCATTTTAATAAAATAATAATGTAGATCAAACGGGACCTTAAGGGGTAACCAACACAATTTTCTCATAACTGGATCCTGAACGCGCATCAAACCCACTTTTCCTAGAACCGGGGTCCTAGATGCTAATATCAAAAATTGTGACTCTGATCAAAAGTTCTTGCTCTTGACACCTGTCAGCTGCGTCATCCAACGGTCCTCTACGAAATTTGTGACCGTTCCATTATATTATATGCAGTGTCAAGTCAATGCATCTTGCTTTTCTTGTGTTTCAAGTTTCAACTAAGCAAATCAAGTAACCACTCTATATTATAATCTGTTTCCAAATATTGTTAAATCGTTTTATTAGATTTAAAAAATATTTTTTTCTATCATTATAATTTTTTTTTTATATTTAAGGTAAATATGTGTAATAACTCGACATTTACGTGGAGATTTCTGTTCTTTGGTTACTCAAAACTGGCATATGTCATGTCAACAAACGGACGGCAAGAATTTGGAAAAATAGGAAAGGAAGTAATTTTCCTGGAAAATTGCTAAGGTCAATGCAATGAAAGTACACAAGGTTCAAATGTTAGTATTTGGTGTATGGGGAAATGTCAAGTCTTTTTCTAGTCATTTATATATTCCATTTTTAATCTTCTTTGCATTTCATTTATTTCAATTATGAATTAAAGGCAATGAAATATAAAAATAAAGTTTCGGAGTGATCTCGAGATCACGTTTTTTTGTTCTCGTCCCGTTAAGACAAAGACAATGCAGGCATGGAGAGACAGATTTAGGAGGGACGGGGCTAGAGCCGGTAGTCCCTAGCCCGTTAATTTTTATTAGTGTAACCTAATTTTTTTTCTTGTAATTTTTTTATGTGTTAAAACATTTTTTTTTTTTTTTAACATATGAGTCTAGCTTGTAGTCAGATCCTGGATCCATCTCTGCATGCATGTCAAGGGCACGGAAATTTGACATTCATTTTCATACGAAACTTTTGTTATTGACTCCATATATATATATAACACGTATGAAATCGTAGAATAGTTTTACTTGGTGAATGTCAATATGGAATGAGGTAGTAACTACCTCTTCGTTTACACAAGTAAAAAACAAATAGAATTCAAATACATCCAAACCTGCAAATTTCGAACACCACACACGCACACACACGGAATGGTGAAGAATGGGTCATTGGAAATGTTATTAATACGGAGCCTTGCTTCCATACTCAACTCAACTCGAGATTTTCGTTCTGCAAGTCTTTTACGCGGCTTAAAATTTAGATTATTGCTTCAAGGTGAATTCTTCAAACTGTGATGATGATGTTTTTTGGTTTATTTTCATCTGTTTATGCCTTCCATTTACCTTATGCTTTTACTTCAATTTGCATGTTTGCTTGTTTACGTGTTGACTTGATAGAAATTGTATTTTTCCCCCTCTGTTCGATGAATCGATGATCTTGGTTAAATAGTTTGGTGCTTCAGTATGTTATGCTTCAATTCAATTTGATGAAATGGGTTCCCATTATTAAGAATTCTTTGATCTAAGCCGCCTTCTGTAAGTCATTTGAGTCATGACTTTAGTATTCTTTAGGTGAAGAAAGTTTTTAATTGGCGTTTCTTGATGTGATTTCTAATAATATTTCTTTTTTTTTACAGCTCTTGATTGTTCTGAATTGAATTCCAATTAACATGGGACTATCTTGTTCATGCCCATTTTCCGCTTATGATGACTTGGAATCTGTCATTGTGAACTCACTCAACTTTGGGGACGATGAAGAGAAAACTCTGGCTCGATCTATCAGCTTTAAGGGCCAAGATCCTGAACTCACAATATCACGATCTATTGGTTCGGGGAAAATGTTGCTGGAGGTATCTGTTAGCTTTCGAAAAAGGGAACACAGCTCATTGGGTATGCAAGCAGAAGGTCAATCAGGTAGTATGAAGGACAATGAGACAGTTAATCAATCGTGTGGATCAGATTACACCGCGGATCAATTAGCTGATTCTGCAGTTCTTGTTGAGCAGAGTTGGTATGTCTTTTCTCGTCTCTTGAGAAGTTTTTATCTAGTGTTAGGATCGGGCCTAAACCATCTCATTTGAAAACTAATTGGTAAATAAATTCTTGATTAATTACAGGATGAACCTGTTAGATCTTGTAGAACTCAATTACAATTCAGTGTCATTCTTTGATCTTTTGAAGAAAGAGACTGCAATTTCACGCTGGTCGAGAGCAGGAAAGAGAATTGCCAAAGTAAATTTGATCGAAATTGTTATCTACTTAAACCATTTCTACTTCTCTTTCAAGAATCTTACGAAATTCCTTGTTATGCAGGTTGGGAAAGGCTTATCCAAGAATGAGAAAGGTCAGAAACTTGTTTTAGAACATTGGCTTGAGGCAGTAAGTTATATGTTTCTCTCTCTATGCAGTATTCCTCTTGTTTCGATCTGTTATAAATGGATTAATTAATGTGCGTACAGTTTGATGTGCAACATCGCTATGGACACAATCTTCGATTATACTTCATCAACTGGTTACATTCTTTAACACACGAACCCTTCTTCTACTGGTAAGTTTTTGATATTTTCCTCACAAGTCAATAATCTTCCATTTTCGGTATCGAGAATAATACTTATGATATCAGGTTGGATAGAGGCGAAGGGAAGAATCTAAATCTTGTTGAAAAATGTCCTAGATCAAAACTTGAGAATCAGTGTATCAAATATCTTGATCCTGTATGTTCTTTCATCTCATGATCCTACGTTATTTTTAACTCTGATTTTTTGTAGAATTCGGAGATTTCTTACTCATTGTTTGGTATTCGAACAGATGGAAAGGAAGGCGTACGAAGTTATAGTGGAAGACGGGATGCTATTCTACAAGCAGAGTCGAGAAATCCTTGACACCACCGGAGAACCAAAGGGCGTCAAATGGATATTTGTACTCAGCACCTGTAAGGCATTTTTCATTGGCCCGAAAAGAAAAGGTGTATTTCATCACTCTAGTTTCTTGGCTGGGGGAGCCACATCCGCTGCAGGGAGGATAGTCGTTGAAAAAGGCGTAATTAAAGTAATATTCTTCGTTCTCGTTTATACATATTTTCTTACAATTATACACAGCGCTTCACGGTTAAATACATGTTCCCATTTTGTATTTTGACAGGCAGTATCGCCTCACAGCGGCCATTATCGACCAACTGAAGAAAATTTCCAGGACTTTCTATCTTATCTTATGGAGAACAATGTGAATGTTACAGAAATTAAGGTACAGTAACATTGAAAACTCGTGGTTAGCTTAACAATAGTTTACTCATAAACAGATGCGTACTTTAATATAGAACAAAAGTTCATAAAAGTTACTTTGATGGTGTTATAGAAATCTGTGGATGAAGAAGCACCACTTGGGCCAAAGGGTGGTCTTTTGTTGAGAAATAACTCGTTCGATAACTTTCCCGGCGACATATTGGTGATACAAGATGCTGACATAGATGACTCGACTGTAGAGATAGTTGCCACTACTTCAGCAGAATTATCTTCCCCAAAGCCTTCCCAGAGCTCGATCAATCTTCAAACACGAAGGGGGGATGATTTGTTGGACAGAATATTGGGCAGAGATCAAACAGTTGAATCAAAGAACTATAGCTTCGTACTAGAATCTATGCAGGATGAATTAAAGCAGCGGAAAAATAAATTTCTCTGAAACAGGATTACCAGTACGTAGGGCGAAGAACTCGATTTTCTTCATTGATTTATTCTTGTATGTGAACATTGGAAACAAATAGGAATTGTTAAATAAGTACCTTAGGAAACTTGTATTTTAAATTTTTTATTTGCACAGAAATTCTTCCTGAGCAGGAAATCCTGTAAACAGCCGGAGAATTTAATACATGACAGAATATTGCAATATTTGACAGCAAAATCCTTGTATTGATTGTACATTGCTATTCAACACTACTGCATAAAAAAGATAGACCATATTCAGACAATGAGTGTCTTTACTTCATTAAATTCAACTGCCAGTACGTACACCATGTTTTGCGTTGCAATCTTCGTTCAGTCAAGAAAGAAAAAACACAATAAAATGCCTCTTTTCTAAGAATTGAAGAAATATGATATTGAAATTTATGGATAGCACGAGAAAGAAACTTTTATTTAACAACATACCATCAGTTTGGATAATCACAGATGGTTATCTGCAACTGAGATTCAATCACATATTGCTTCACAAAAGACCTTCTCCACCAAATTTCAAACGCCCTCTTAATATTCGGACAATCATCACCTCTGTTGAGGAATCTATCAAACCAGTTAAGCAAAATCGACTGCTGTTGAGGTAACGGCAGAGTAAGAATTGTCTGACTTAGTCCCTCCTCGACCAATTTTTTGTCAACCGCTCTAGAAGCCTGTCTCATCCATCTAAAATCCTCATAAAGCGCTTCCAACCAGGTTGAGAGCAGAGAAAACCTCGTCTCCTTTGGTACTAGAATATGTCCCCTTCCAATAGCAATACATAGTTGTGCAGTGATCTTGCTGATTTCGTGGCGATACATTGTGGGGATCTTCGAGTGAAGAATAGCGAGCTCCTTCTGCTCGGCCCATAACTTTACAAATTCATCACCCATTTTTCTGTCGACCAAGATATCAACTACCCACTGAATATTATCAGCTTCTCGGGCGATCTCACCCATTAAAATCCCTCGATCTCGAGTGCTTTCATCTAAGCAAGTGGCTTCAGATAAGCAGAGGACAAGAGAACTAAGACATCTATGGCAAACATGATATAGTGTGTCCCTTGAGATATCAGGCTTGTCCACAGTCTCTTCTCTAAGCAATTGAGATATCAATATTTTCATTTCTCTTCGGGCTTTATCATTTTTGGCCTGCAACATACCAGTCGACAATTTCAAGAATATATCATCGGCTCTTGAAGAAGTTGACGTCTCAGCTATTACTCTCTGAAGCACGTTGTCCGTCCTTGAGCCATCAAGCTGAAGTTGATTGAGATGTGACACTACTCTTTCCTCTTCTTTCTCAGACCAAGGTACCGCTTCTAGATACTCAAGACATGCGATTATCCCATCATCAAATAAGAAGGCTGAAAACACCTGAAATTGCAGAGGAACTCTAATCTTAGAGAACACTTCGTGCATGTTTGGTACAAAGCACTGAATGGTACTCGACAGTTTAATGCACAAGAATTTGGGTTTGAGTGTAATATTATTTCATTGAAAAATGTGTGGTCGAAAAATGAGAGAGAAAAATATATTAATTTACCTTACCAAAATTGCATTTGGCGTACCGTGAACTTAGGCAGACCTAATTATCCTCAAATTCATTTAATTACTGATACCTGTACTAGTATACCCTTCGTTCTTTGCTGTTTACCCCATTAAATCAATTCTTTTCTATACTTCACTCTCATTATTCATTAAATACGAGCACAATACAGCTTTCTACACAATCAAGTTGATCAGCAATTCGCTCCAGGGAAAGAGACAAATAACAGATGATATCCATGGCCATCAATATACTACAAAATTGTCTCAGATTGTCAAGCAAAGCCTAGTTACTCTTCCACTCCTACTTTGGTTATATTTTATAATAACTCTGGGGGTTAATCATTTAGACAAAATTATCATTTTCTGCTGTTGAAAACACCAAATTACACAGTTAGAAGAAAACAATAACAGAACATTTCCAAGAAAAGGGCAAATCAAATGCTTTCCACAGCAAAATTCATGTACTTTTTTTGTTTTGCTGATAGCCTAGATTGCTTCATCAAAAAGTACCCAAATAAACTACAATTTATAAAGAAACAGAAAAGGGAGAATCTAAGACCAGTTCAGCAATAATAGATAAGAGAGAGAAACCTTTAAGAGGGCCAAGATCTTGGAAACCTCCATACCCATGAGCTTAGTCTTCAAATTCTCACAGTATATAAGTACCACTGCATGTACATAAACCTCCACGTCATCACATTCAAGAATTTCGACGGAATGGGTCCCACTTCGCCGGAGCTTCTCTGCAAAGAACCGGCTTTTTGCGGCGAGCACCCTTCTGTGCAAGTCCATCGACACACGGAACGCCGTCGTTTCCCCACCTCCCTCCGGCTCCCCCTCCCCCTCCCGGGCCACTATAGTCAGCCTGACGTCACCAGTCCCCCAATCATTGTCACTATTCACGTTATGAAATGGGGATTGGAACAATATTGCAGAAATCCTTTCTCTGAGCTTCTTGTGGGCTTCGGATGGCGGTTTGGGCTCTTGGGCATGTTCGAGGGACATCATCTCGAAGAGGGTCGGGCTCTGATTCGGATTCGGTGAGCGGGTCGGGCTAGGGACGGGTCGGAAATTTGGGGGAGGAGAGAGAAATGGGTCAGAAATGAAGCCTTGCTTTATCATTGTGGAGACGAGTTGTTGTTGATTTCTTGAAGATGATTTATGGTGGGCGTTACTATCAGAAGCCATTAAATTGATTTGAATTGATGTCAGGTGTGAGTTTGCGTGTGTGTGTGTGTCTGGGAATCCAAGAAAATAATGCAAGAAGGCAATGTTGGATCTGAAGTTTTGTTAGGGACAGAGTGAAGTGCGTCTGTCTATAGGGGATGAGGTGGTATAGGGGGTAGGGTTTAGGGACAAAGTGGGTAGGATGGAGTAGGAGTGGTGAGCATAGGGACAAAGGAAATAGTATTGGGCATGATTAGTGGTCCCTCAATTCGTGAAAATTCGGCTAGTGGGCGGCTCGGGCTCGCCATGTGCGTCCGCTCGGCTTGCCTGCAGACTAGCGGCTTGTGGGCTCATTCAAAAAGAATGTCATCTTTTTATTTTTCTTAAAAAAAGTTTATCTTAAAAAAAATTGACGAGTTCGCATGTCAAGACTCGGTTCGACCGTTGCCACCTTTAGGCATGATTCGATTCGATTCGATTCGGTCAAATCAAAATTTTCAGATATTTAGTAAATAAAAGTCAGGTTCAAATTTAATTATGGAATCGTTCGGGTTCTGTTTCATTCGATTCGATTTGGTTATATTCGGTTTCAGATTCCGTACAATAATTTTTTTTTTATATTACAACAATGCTACGTTAATTCAACCATGACATATTCAATCTTAACTATTACAAAATAACGTAATGATATCTTTTTCACCTCTCTTTATTGAGTTATTCATAGATTTGATTGTTAAAATCACAAGAAGATGAAGATAACGAGTTCACGATAATAGAATGATAGAACGACACTACGGTAGGATAAGAGATTTGGATGAAATTTAGGTCAATTTGATTAAGTTGTGCTTGGCTGAAAATTAGGGGTTTAGACTAAATTAATTAGTTAGCAAATTTATTTTAAAAAATAAAATAATTTGACTTATTTAAGATAAAAAAAAATTAGAGAAATTCAATTCTTAGTCTAGAATAGAAAATCGAACCAAATTCGGTAGTTCTCGATTCAGATACAAGTTCAGATATTTAACTTAAGAATAATCGCTTGATTCTGTTCATTTCGGTTCTATTCGGATCTAGTTTGGGAGTTTTCTCTGCCCCTAATCAAGGGTTTGTTTAAGCCCATAATAAATTTTGCAATATTGATTTTTTTGGAGATTCTGGTATATAAGTAAAATTATTTCATTGAAAAATGTATGATTGAAAATAAATTTTTATATAATGTAGCTTAAACATGGGCTAAGGCTTGAGTTATGTATTAAAGGTCATAATCTTATTTATCCTTTAATAAGTTCCACAATAAGATGGTGGCTGAATTGAGTAAATTATTCTTGAAATCCATGTAATCGGATCAAATTATTTGTTTGAATTTATTGTGCTCTGATACCATATTAAGTTTGGAATAACTATCTTAAAAGGTCAATTTCATCAACGGGTAGCAATTATACGTTAGTCTATATTTCAATAATTAGTCGTCATAAGAGTAAGTGTGGTAGATGTGGCCTTCACTTTCCCTGGGATTGAATTCAATGCGAAAAGCCTTTGCTAAGCAAGTCACTACACTGCATTTGGTGAGTCGGGTGGTCAAAGAAGTCGATGATGAAGATAGGACACCACGAATTGGATCTTGTGAATTAAAATATATCTATTTAACTTACTTATAATCTTGTTTTTTGGGCATAGCGTTTTGTCGGAGTAAAGAGTGTAGTGAGTGGTGTGTCTTGTATGTGTTGGACTGTTGGTTGGTAAACGTAGGGGTGGTTAGGTTTAACTGAGGGCTCAAAAATATATGTAAAACGGCACATTAACTAAAAAAGGCTGGAGATATTATTGTGGACACGACGATGGGAGCCAGCCAGTAGATAATCAGCCAGGTCGAGGTGGTTTTCTTTTGCTTTTTTATTTTTTTTGGCTAAATTTGGTGGTAGGTGAGGGCTGGACTAGGTTGGGAATTTCATATAATATGTTGCCACACTCTTGAGCTTAAAGTTGATATAGCACTTTGCCGAGGAATGGAGTTTATCAATGTATATGCAAAATATTAAAAGTTTCGGTTCATCTATTACGAATAAAATATTATGCAATTTCGAAGGGCAGTAAGAGGCGGACCTAGCACCTGATCAGCCCTCCCGATCGCCCGTGTTGGATCCGTCGAAAACTTCAGATTTCGTTGGGGGCAGCCTCGCAGGGAAGAAGAAGATGAACAGAACAAATATGAGAGGAGGCGCTGCTGCTGAGCTAAAGTTTTACAAATTTTTGGGACTCATTTTTTAAAAAAAGCCCAATTTTTAGCTCAATCCATTATCTACGGGTCATGGCCGGTTAAGGTTTTGCTAAATAAAAGGAATCGGTCCAAGACTCCAATCTAAATATCGAATCCAATTACCAATTCTTATTCATTTCTCATTTCTTCTGGGCAGTGGGGGGCAACGACGTCGCGATTGTTGGCGAAAATTTTGGGTGAAATTATTTTGAGGACTGAAGAGGAGTGGAGGCTGCCAGCTGCTGTGGTCGCTAAAGAGTGGAGCTGTGATTGTGAAGGCTGGCTGGTTGGGCGGTGGTCTGTGGATGGTGAGTGGAGGCTGGACATTGAGCAGGCGAGTATGTGGGTTGTGAGTCTGTAAGTTTTTGGGTTTCCTGGAGGCTGGAGGTTGGGCTGTGGTCTTGTGGACTGTGGAGGGTCGGAGGCTGGACTAGTGGACTGTACTGGAGGTTTCGCCTTAGTCGCAGACTCACAGGCGGCAACAGGCTTGAGTTTTTGCCTTTTGAGTTGGGCCTGGGCCGCTGTCTGGAATTATCGCTATTATCAAGTATGTATTCATTTTTTTCTGTTTTTGTTATATGCTAATTGCTATTATTATTAATGAATCATGAATTTAT